>SJYC01102214.1:0-36455 GCA_006408675.1 Madoqua kirkii | reverse complement strand
GTGTGTGTGTGTGTGTGTGTGTGTGTGTGTGTGTGTGTGTGTGGCTCAACCAGTTTCCAGAATGATTTTAACTATAATTGCTTTTTATTGAATACTTTCAGTCTTGGTTTCCAACCACTAATGACAGTCATCCGGTGGATAATCAATGTTATGTAGATTACTCTAAACCAACGAGGGTCTTTTTAAAAAAAAACAAAATTCCTGGGAAAACAGAAATATCTTTCACGTAAGATAAAGAGATGCTTAGGAAGTGTGTTTATTTAAATATGGTGGAAGCAGTTAAGGTGTTTGTTTTAAATTTTTTCTACATTTTTCATTACAAATTAAGACTTACTAATATGTTGACAACACCCTAAAAAGGAATGATTAAAATAAATCATTGTGCATCCTTTTAAAAATGGCCTACTACGCAGCTGTTAAAAGAATGCAGTAAATTTATACATACTAATAGGAAACAGCCACCCAGCTACATTAAAAAAGAAAGCATAGAACAGTATGTATGGTATGCACACATATGCTTTTGAAAAAATCCTATTAAATGGGTCACACTCAAGATAAAAGTAGAAAGCAACTTTACTTTTCCCCTTAACTATCCCTTTAAACCTGGGATGAAATCTTGTGTAAGATCATAATTTTTTTGGCCACCTTTAGGGAAAAAAAGTCTCTTGAACCCTTTTATTTTCAATAATAGTTTCATTGCTGTAATTAAATTGATCAGTGAACTAACTGAAACTCCAAACCCCTCTGTAACTTAGAACTTATCCTTCCTACAGCTCAGTTGGCTGTGGGCCTGAGGAGTGGGCAGGTGAGAGGGTTTCTGACTCCTCCATCTTCTGCCTCTACTGCCTCTGGCCTGATTCTCTAAGTTTTTCTGACTCCTCAGGTGGAAAAAAAGTCTCTTGAACCCTTTTATTTTCAATAATAGTTTCATTGCTGTAATTAAATTGATCAGTGAACTAACTGAAACTCCAAACCCCTCTGTAACTTAGAACTTATCCTTCCTACAGCTCAGTTGGCTGTGGGCCTGAGGAGTGGGCAGGTGAGAGGGTTTCTGACTCCTCCATCTTCTGCCTCTACTGCCTCTGGCCTGATTCTCTAAGTTTTTCTGACTCCTCAGGGTTAAAAGAAAAGGGAGAAGTTAAGGATGGAAAAAGTTACACTTGACTGGCAAACAGATCGTTTTAGGTATGGCCTTCTAGGAGTAGCAGATGTTGGTTGTGATTCTTAAAAAAAAAATTATTTCTATATTATTTGGCACTGGGTTTAGTTGCAGCACACCAGATATTCGAGTTTAGTTGCCACCTGTGGGATGTTTGGGCTTCCCTGATAGCTCATTTGGTAAAGAATCCACCTGCAATGCAGGAGACCCCAGTTCAATTCCTGGGTCGGGAAGATCCCCTGGAGAAGTGAAAGGCTACCCACTCCAGTATTCTGGCCTAGAGAATTCCACATTCCATGGGGTCACAAAGAGTTGGACAGGACTGAGTGACTTTCACTTTCACTTTGTGGGTTCTTTAGTTGCCACCTGTGGAATCTAATTCCCTGATCAGGGATTGAACCTGGGCCCCCTGTATTGGGAGCATGGAGTCTTAGCTACTGGGCCACCAAGGAAGTCCCCACCAGTTGTGATATTTGATCTCTTTTATTGTTTTATTGGAGATCTCCCAACCAAGAACCTCCAATTGTAATTTCTGTGTTGTAGTGGATGCCCTTCTCCAGCAGGGAACTTACACCTCTAACCCTCAGCCCTTGCACGTCTGATGATTTCTCTCTCTCTCTTCTGGGGTCTCATGCCCCTCCAGGCAACTCAGTTGAGCAATGTTTTTAAGCCAGTTTCAGCCTGATTTTTGTCCATGAATCCACTTGGTCCACATATCAATGCAGCTCCCAGGGAAACTTGACCTCTTCATTCTCTGCTTCTTCAGACCTGAAGCCATAAAACCTTAGATTCCCCAGCTGTGTATCACACCATCCCACCATGCCCTGCCCCCAACAACTATGCAGGATGCTATCCAGCCCAGCCCTAGAAGAGATCTCTTTGAAGTCTTGTTTTTGGTTTAAGGTAAGGGGAAACATCCCAATCCCCATGGACATGACATAGTCCTCTCCAGTGAAAATCCCCCTCAGGTCACTTCAGCTTCAAGTCTTTTATACCCTCAAAACTGGTTAAAGTTTGGAAAGCTAGCATTTGATTCTCAACTTTATAAGTCCTGTTTGGAAAGTGCCGCTTTCTTGGGAATGTGAATGTACGTGGTAGTTACTGTTTTCTCTCAACTTTTGAGGCTGCAGCTGAAACTAACACAGAAAGTGTCTCATTATAACATCCTACTTAACTTACATACCCATAGAATATCTCTTTAAGAATACCCAAGAGACAGTTGCTTGCCTCCAGGGGACTGAGGGACTTGGGGAGAGAGGTATAGAGAAAGACATGTCCCTATATGCTCTCGTACATTTAACATTTTGCACCATGTACCTTTGTTACCTATTCCATATGTATAATAATCTTATCCCAAGGTGCTTCCTTTTGTACAGTTGGAGCAAAAACACACTAAAAAATGATGGTGGTTTTTTAAAAGCAAAATTATAACTCAAGGCATAAAGTGAAGAATTGATGTAATTATATAGATTGCCAAACCAAGAAAGGCAATTTATTTTTCTCTAAGTATATCTGTTTTGTGTTTTGTTTTGTTTGGACTAAATTATATTGTTTCAGTTCTTCACTGCTTATTTTTGCCTTCCTGCTACCACCGAAAGGATAAATTATGGTTGACTCAGGGACGGGGGAGCCTGGTGGGCTGCCGTCTATGGGGTCGCACAGAGTCGGACGCGACTGAAGTGACCTAGCAGCAGCAGCAGCAGCGGTTTTACTTGGGATTCCCTGATAGCTCAGTTGGAAAAGAATCCACCTGCAATGCAGGAGACCCTGGTTTGATTCCTGGGTCAGGAAGATCCAATGGAGAAGGGATTGGCTACCCACTCCAGTGATCTTGGGCTTTCCTGGTGGCTTAGCTGGTAGAGAGTCCTCCTGCAATGTGGGAGACCTGGGTTCGATCCCTGAGTTGAGAAGATCCCCTGGAGAAGGGAAAGGCTACCCACTCTAGTATTCTGGCCTGGAGAATTCCATGGACTCTATAGACCATAGGGTTGCAAAAGAGTCAACATGACTGACTTTCACTTTCAGTTGTACTTCTGTTCAACATTTGAGTTTGAGGCATGAAAGTGTAAAATCGGAAAGAAACTCAAAAAGTGTTATTTGACTGTTACTGAGGTCACAAATGAAAGTTAAGACCCCCATAGTAAGTGATCACAACAGAAACATACTTCAGTAAGCCTCTGGAGCAACTGGAAGCCTGTCTGTTTTTTGTTGTGCGCGTGCACGCACACACACTTGTGTATGCGGGTTGTAGTCTTCTTTTTTATTTTAAAGCAAGTGTTGAAGATAAATGGGAGTCTTACATAATCAGTGATAGCGATTGTCCCTGCGTTGTACTACCCTTAGTTAGGGTAGGACTCAGTACTTCCCTTTCTATCTCAAAAGAAAATCTAGTCTACAAGGCAATAGAAGGAAGATTTTGCAGACAAAACGGATTGGAGGGTTGCATCATATAATGCACAGTAAAACTTAATAAAAATCACCATTAACCAATTTTGTTTTTTCCCCCAAGTTCATCTCCAGACCTTTTTGCCCCTCTAAGTCTTTTTTTCAGGCAGCCTTGTTAGGGGCACCTGGTTATAATCTGCTTTAGGGCCCCTGGGATCATCCTTCCAAACCTCATAAATCTCTCCATTTTCCCTTGCAGGGCAATTTAGGTTTCTTCTGGTTTCTTCACACCTAAAATCCTGTTCATCCAATAATGAACTTCCATTAGAAAAAAGCCAGTAATAAACAAAATTTTACAATCTTCCTTGTCTTAAAACGATTTTTTTTCCTTGTCACCTTGCAAGAAACAACAATAAGTAACAGAATCAGATTTCTACAGCTGAGCACATTAGATGTCACAAAACCCCAGACTATTAGAGGTATAGGTGCTAAGTCACTTCGGTCGTGTCTGACTCTTTGCATAGCCCACCATGGTGGGGATTCTCTGTCTGGGGGGATTCTCGGGGCAAGAATACTGGAGTGTACTGCCATGCTCTTCTCCAGGGATCTTCCTTATTCAGGGATCCAACCTGCATTTCTCCTGTCTCCTGCATTGGCAGGCAGGGCTCTTGACCACTAGCACCACCTGGAGATTAGAGGTATAAAGACCCTGATTTCACAAATGAAAAAACTGCTATCTAGAATGAGATCCATGGAAGACTGATAGTTCTCTAAAACCTGTTTCTTCATCTTCCAAAGTAATAAATTTAAAGCTCTGTGTGACCACATGACTAAATTCTTGCCAATAGAATGGGAACAGAGGTAACTTGTGCAGCTCCCAAATCACATCATGCTCTTCTAAATGTGGCCCTTGGGTTAGCATCATCAGCATCAGAGCTTATCAGAAGGAATGTTAGTGCAAGCCCTTCCTAATGTACTTCGTCAGAGTCTGAAATTTTACAAGATGCCCAAGATACTCACATTTATTTTAAAGTTTGGGAAGAACCACTCAGAAGATAATGGATCTACAAGATGGAAGGAGTCAGAGTCCCTGATTTCTAGAAGCAGAACTCCTCAACTATCACTAACGCACCCCCATTTTTTTTTCATTGTGAGTGGAACACACAAAATGGAACTTATCATTTTAACTACTTAAAGTGTACAGTTCAAGGGCATTAACATTCATGTTGCTGTGCAACGATTACCTCTAGAACTCTTTTCATTTGCAAAACTGAAATTCTAGACTTCCCCATTCTCCCTTTCCCCAGCTCCTGGCAAGCACCATTTTACTTTAGGCTGGATTCACCTACTTTGGAGTTATTAAGAGACAGAGAGAAAAACTTCTACCTTATTTAAGCCACTGTGTTTGGGGCTGTGCTGCTCAGATTTCCTTCCTTCAGGACTGAGAGACTTATTTCCTCAGCTGCTAGGGGTATTGGCAGACAACAGCCTTAGCTGAGCCCCTCTCCAGAAGCTGCCTTTGGCCGGAGGGAGATACTTCACTCAAAGTCTTCCCAAGGTCAGCTATTCCAGATCTGATGGATGCAGTTCGGGATCCATCAGAAAAGTTGTTCTGGCTATGAAGCTCCTTGAGTTACTGTGATTGCCTAGCAGCTCATCTTTTCCCTCTCCTAATTCTACTTCCTTTACTCTGTGGATTTATTGGGACGCATTCATGAGATCAACCCTGTGAGGGAGTAACACAAGAGCTCCCAGACAGACCTGAGCCTCTGCCACTTGCTAGCACTGGGTCATTAAAGATATTACTTCTGCTCTCTGAGTTTTAATTTCTTCACATGTAAATAGGGATCATAATAACAGTACCTGTTTTGTAGGCTCGATGTAAAGATTAAATGATATAATCTTTAAAATTATCCTTTAATGTAGATTTTTTGGTTTTCCTTGGGAGGGTTATTCAGGAAATCTAGTCCATTTTATAATCAGAAACAGCTTGTCAGTCTCTCGGAAATTGGTTTGTTCTTTCGTCTTCTTGGTCTCATGAAGTTGGCAAGATCTTAATGCCCAGACCGAGGAGCAAATCTAGGCCCTCTGCAGTGAAAACGTAGAGTCCTTACCACTGAACCACTAGGGAATGCCCAAATGATACAATATTTAATGTGTAAAGTAAAACCCTCATATATAACCAGCCTTGATAATATTAACTGGCATTACCCTTATTTCTGCACGGGTTCTGGCCTCTAATGAGTCACCCTTTTTCTGTACCTCTCTTTATCCCCAGCCTTGGTGCCTTATTCAGACTAGGCAACCCTGATTCCTGAGAGTCCATTTCAGTCCAATTACTCAAGCTGGAAGCCTTGGCTTGCAAATGGAAGAGAGAACACTATGATTCACCCTTGTGTATGCGCCACATTGAGATTCCTCTGAGTCTCACAGGTGTTCAACAGGTACTCACAGCATCTGCGCACATGACTGTATACAGTGGCGGACCTTTCATTCGTGCCTCAAGGGTCATTATCACTACGTTATTAGGAAGGCAGTTTTTCTTTGAAGGTAGTAGTGCTGAAAGGGTTATCCCTGTTTTACCAATACAAATGCATCACAACATCTCCTTTGTTATCTGGAAATAAAATTCATTCATACAATAACTATTCACATGTGTAATTTTAAAAAATGAAGGTCCTAAGTTGAACATAAAAGAAAAATGAAGGGAAAGTGTTTTATAACAAAATACGTATTTCAAGGTATCTATACTTGGGCATGACAACATTATGAGACAATGAAGCTGTGGAATATTTGCACCTATGTCTAGAATTGTGATGTCATATTAATAGCTATAAATGCAGGTGATGTTATATTAATAGCTATAATCACTACAATTGTATTGAACTAGTGACTTGAATAGTGGAAGAAATGTGATTGTTAGTGATTTTTTTCTGAAATGGTGAAATGTTCTTTGTGAAACTCCAAATGAAACAAAATATAGCCTTCCCCTATTTTACCTAAAGGGTGTGTTTCTAGAAAATTCGGTGTGTATTAGAGCTGGGGGGAAACTTTGTATTTATATGGAAAACTAACATTGGTTCTAGGCTCAGGTAATTATGAGTAGACTTTTCACTATAATCTGGAGAGATATAAAAAGTTGTGAGGGATCCAGGATAATTCTTTGAAGTTGACATCACCCCTGGCAACTGTCCATTAAATCCTAGCCATGCTTCTAATCATTATGAATGTAAAGATGAAGTCAAAATGGCCCTGGAGAAGCTCCATCTGCTTTGAGAACCTTTAAAGAAAGGTTTAAAGAAAATGCTATTATGCATAATTTTTTTATGTCAGAGCAAGAGCACTGAAAACTTCCCCTAAATTTTTTCACCAATATGATAATTATTTTACACCATGAAGTCACTTTGGGATTCCCAGGTGGCGCTAGTAGAGAATCCACCTGCCAGTGCAGCAGACATGGGTTTGATCCCTGGGTCAGGAAGATTCTCTGGAATAGGAAATGGCAACCCAGTCCAGTATTTTTGCCTGGAAAATTTCATGGACAGAGGAAACTGGCAGGCTACAGTCCATGAGGCCACAGAGAGGCAGACACAACTGAGTGACTGACCACACACACACACACACACACACACACACACACACACACACACATCACTACTTTACAAATGAGAAGCAGGCTCATAGAAATTAAGCTACTTGCCCTAGGTCACACAGCCAAAGGGGCACATTTGAACAGTTCTAGCTCTTGGTTTTCACCCCACCCTGCTCACTGCACCCTCCTCCCCCACTGGGAATGCATTAGAAAACTTGAATCTTTGGCTCAGGGCCCCATAATGAAATTGCTAGAACTTCAGTCTCTTCCCTCACCTTCATTTCTCTCCTAAAATCCCTCCTAAATTCTGTTCCAGGGACGCTGCTGAGCTGATGTTTGCCTCTCATCAGTCACTGTTCCTGCCTCATTTCCATGGCCACTGGCTGCTGTTTAGGTCTTCTCCGGGAGAGAAGACTGAGAAGGCAGAAGAGTTGTCCCCTCCCTCACCCTCCATTACTAGGTTGCAAAGCAGAGTGGACTCTGTTTCTTTTTTCCTGCAGGGTTTCAAGGAGGCAGAAGCTATTTTATTTGTTTTGGTCTTTATTTTAGGTCCCTGTCCCTGGATATGCTTACCTGAGGCTGGCTTAGAGGCTCTGTGTCCACCCTCCCCAATACTGTCCTTCCCTTCTGTATCCCAACCATGCTAGTAGCCTCCACTTCTCTTTCCCTCCTAGGGACTCCTTGCTTCAATTATCTGACTATATAGGAACTTAAAAGGGGGAGTGGACATTATTCAGCAGCTCCTTAGGGTGATCTCAGCTCTGGTGGCATATTAACTTTATGCTTTATCAATTGGGGTTGGCCGGCCACAGCAGCAATATCCCTCAAAATATGCAGTGATGTGATGGAGAAGCAATAGTGTAAAAAGGGAGTATATTTTAGAACCCTCAATTTTTCTGAATGTTAAGTGATCTAAAATATCTCAAATTCATATTAAATGTGGAGGTATCACAGAATAAAATACAAAATATTCTTGAATGTTTGGGATAAAATTTGTGACTTAGAGAGATTTCTAGTTCCTAGATATTCTGTATGCCTATCCTTTCTCCTACCCCTTCCCTTCTCCATCCCACCCTCAGACTATCAGAACTACATATTCCTTTCCTCTATCTAGCGATAAAAGCTGGGACAGCATTGGCTTAAGAGATCTCCTATAGTGTAATCAGATGTTTACGGTAACAATCTGTTGTTTGTCCTAACTCTTCCATTCTCACCCCCAAGTATGTACATTCTCAGAAGATGCCTTGCATTGCCATTCATTTTCGGGTGCCCTGCTATGTACTCCAGGGCAGGGTCTGACCTTACTTTATATTTGTATCATGCATGCACGCTAAGTTGTTTCAGTTGTGTCTGACTCTTTGCGACCCTATGGACTGTGGCCCACCAGGCTCCTCTGTCCATGGGGATTCTCCAGGCAAGAATACCGGCGTGGGGTGCCATGCCATTCTCTAGGGAATCTTTCCGATTCAGGGATCGAACCTGCATATTTTATGTCTCGTGCATTGGCAAGTAGCTTCTTTACCACTAGCACCACCTGGGAAGCCTTGTTTGTATCATATTGAAACCAGATATAGTGCTGGTATTTAATAAGTGCTCAATATGCATTAGTTAAATGTATGAATGAAAGAATGAATGGCATAATCTACCTCCCGATTAATTAAATGCAAATTAAAACAAGGGGTGCCAGATACTACCACTTTTTTGGCAAATACTTTTGAGAGAATAAAATACAATTTTAGTATGGTAGAAATATTACAGGTCTTCAGTGTAAGGCACTCTGCAGCACTCTACAGCACTCAGCAGTCCTGAACAGGAAGGAAGAACAGCCTGCTTAAATTCACATGAGATTATATGTAGTGAGACTGTACTGTATTGCTGAGGGGCAATTTGGTGACATGTGCCAATTTGTGCTCTTGAGTCAATGTCTTATCTTAGGGAAAAGATGAGATATATGTAAAAAGATTTGTTGACAACAGCATTATTTAACTTGGAAACAAGTATACAAAATATGGTACTGATAAGTTAATTGTGGGATATTCACACAATGGGTTATTACAAAATCATAAAATAATCTCTTCAAAGGATATTTAATGACATAAGAAAAGTTTCCATAATGTATGTGTAGGTGGGGAGAAATTTTATCTCTGGAGGAAAAAGAAGGATTTGAAGGTAAAGAATGATTTTTATATTTTGTTCTGTACATTTCTCTTGTTTTGGTCTGTACCATCTTAGTTCCTCCTCTAAGAACTGAACATGAGCTGCAGCAGTGAAAGTGCTGAGTCCCAACCCCTGGATCACCAGGGAACTCCCTGTATATATCTTTATTGCTTGCATATTTTACAATAAGGATGAAGTCATTTAATAACTGTAAAAATATATTTTTAAAAAGACAAAGATATTTAAAGCAATAAAGATATTTTTGAAAACAAAGAAATCAATGAAATAGCTTTAAGAAAGGAGATAAGATTTAGAAAAAAAATAATAAGGAGCTCTGAAGACCAAAAGATCTAATAATATGTTTGACAGGGTTAGGAACTAAATGTCTTTTTCACTTTCTGAAGTGACTTCTAAAAGATGAATGTATTTATAGAGTACATTTGAATATGCATATGAAGTACATTTTGGTGTGTATGTGTTTATTTTGGAGCCTGTTCACTTATAATACTCATGAGTTCACAGTATTTTCTCACCATTTCAACAAACAAAGCTTTTTGTGAACAAGAAGCTGGTGGCACTAAATATCTAATATTTAATAATCAAGATACATATTGTTCTATAAAAAATGTGATAGACATTTAATGGTGTCACATTATATCAATTAGAAGATTTTCAGCTGTAGCTAACAGAATACCTAACTACAGATTAGAAAAGGCCAAGAAACCAGAGATCAAATTTCCAACATTTGTTGGATCATAGAAAAAGCAAGGGAATTCCAGAAAAATATTTACTTCTGCTTCATGACTACGCTAAAACCTTTGACTGTGTAGATCATAACAAACTGTGGAAAATTCTTAGATGGGAATACTGTATCCCCTTACCTGTTTCCTAAGAAACCTGTATGCAGGGCAAGGCACAACAGTTCGAAATGGACATGGAACAATGAACTGGTTCAAAATTGGTAAAGGAGTACAACAAGGCTGTATATTGTCACTCTGCTTATTTAACTTATATGCAGAGTACGTCATGTGAAATGCTGGGCTGGATGAAACACAAGCCGGATTCAAGATTGCTGAGAGAAATATCAACAACCTCAGATACGTAGATGATAACACTTTAAATGGCAGAAAGCAAAGAGGCACTGAAGGGCTTCTTGATGAAGGTGAAAAAGCTGGCTTAAAACTCAACATTTAAAAGAGTTTGTGGCATCCAGTCCCATCATTTCATGGCAAATAGATGGGGAAACAATAGAAACAGTGACAGATTTTATTTTCTTGGGCTCTAAAATCACTGCAGACTGCAACTGCAGACGTGAAATTAAAAGACCCCTGCTCCTTGAAAGAAAAGCTATAATAAACCTAGACAGCGTATTAAAAAGTCAAGACATATCACTTTGTTGACAAAGGTCCATATAGTCAAAGCTATGACTTTTCCAGTAATCATGTATAGATGTGAGCGTTGGACCATGAAGAAGGCTGAGAGCCAAAGAATTGATGTTTTCGAACTGTGGTGCTGGAGAAGACTCTTGTGAGTCCCTTGAATAGCAAGGAGATCAAACCGGTTAATCCTTAAGGAAATCAACCCTGAATATTCATTGCAAAGCCCAATGCTGAAGCTGAAGCTCCAATACTTTGGCCGCCTGAAGCGAAGAACAGACTCATTTGAAAAGACCCTGATGCTGGGAAAGCGGACGTCAGGAGAAGTCAGGAGAAGTGGAAGACAGAGGATGAGATTGTTGGATGGCATCACTGACTAAATGGGCATGAGTTTGGGCAGACTCCGGGAGATGGTGAAGGACAGGGAAGCCTGGCGTGCTGCAATCTATGGGGTTGCAAAGAGTCAGACACAACTGAGTGACTAAACAACAATATGTACATATGAACCATGAATTCACATTGACACACCCAACTCCAGTCCAATAGCGTAGGATTTACTCTAGTATTTTTCTTTCTATAGTTGTACCTATTCTCTCATTATTCTCAATATTATTTTATGAGCCCCCCCCCCCGATATGTAACCCATCCCTCATCTCTGTCACAGCTCCATCTACCCGAAGAAGCTCTTTTACCCTGCTCAGGCTTTGACTCCCCAGCTAGACCACATCCCATGCAGACACCATCTTCCCCTGACTCAGGCTCCACCAGTTACCTTGGTCAGACCTTGCTCTGGCTGCCATGGCCTCCCCAGACTCAGCCAAACATAGATACCACCTTGCCCAGACCTACCTAATAGCCTCAGGACCGAAATGACTAAAGAAGGAAGATGGGGGACGAGAAGGGAAGGGAAAAGAAAGAACAATACTTGGGGATTTAACCACTGAGTTTTGGGATAGTTTGTTAAGCAACATTATTGTGGCCAGAATAAACCAAAATACTGGCTTTTACTATTTATTCCTACTATTCATGCCTCCTGTTACCTGGAGACATAACTACCCAAGTCAAAACTAGCTTGTCTGGTTTTTACTTCGGTGCCTGCGTGCCTGCTCAGTTGTGCCTGACTCTGCAACCTTACGGACTGTAGCCTGCCAGGCATTGGATTCTCCAGGCAAGAACACCACCCAACTTCAAACCTGCCTCTTTTCACTCTTAAAGAGGAGAGGCATTAGATGTTCGGTTAATTACTGAAGACAGTTAATTCTACCTCTTAAGTACTTTTAAATAGTTAACCTAGGCCAGAGTGATGGGGGCGTAGCCAGATTAAATCAGTGTTTATTCCCCTGGTACATTAAAAGAGCTGGAGTCAGACCTAAAACTAGAACATATGAATAAGAGAGGATATAAAGAGGAAAATATGAGTCTTTTAATATAAAATGATTTTTAAATCACTTTTTGTACAAATGACAAAAAGATTATATCAATACAATTGCTGTATTGAGCACAAACCAGTCCTAACGTAGACTAAAGTTTAAATGTACTACAGTGATCAAGTAAGCTAGAAAAATGAACGGAGTCTGTGTAGCCCAACTAAACATATCTTTGGATAGAGTTTTGTTAGAAGGGAATTCAGAAACCTATTTTGTAATTACTCTAGTTTCGTGTGTTGAGTTTATGCTTTCTTTCTTCTTATGAAAATAAATCCAACCTTTGGCATTGTATTTCACAATTTAGTATTATATACTAAGAATTACAAAAATATTCATAGCTTTTGACCCAGTAATTCTGATCTTGGCAATATACCCTTCTTATAAAAGTGCTAGGTTAACAAACAGTCTAATGTGCAACAATACAAAAGTGGACAAGTAAATATGAATTACTTTGCAACCGCTACAAATTATAAATATGGAAACTATGGAGCAACTTGGAAAATAGCTTAGGGAATAATGTTACTTGAAGTAACCAGGATACGTATGTATACCTACAACATGATTCAACCATTTTAAATTATGTTTTTAAAATGAGTGGGCTTCTACAGCCATGAACGGGGCGGGGCGAGCCCTCGCCGGCGGGCGCGAGTGTCGCCTCCGGTCTCCTCCAGCGCAACCCACCGCCTCCACAGCAAATCTCTTTGTAACGAAGAAAACTTGAAATTATTTGGGAAGTGCAACAACCCAAATGGCCATGCGCACAGTTACAAAGGCTGATCCTGTTACAGGAACGGTCATGAATTTGACTGACCTCAAAGAGTATATGGAGGAGGCGATTATGAAGCCCCTTGATCATAAGAATCTGGACCTAGATGTGCCGTATTTTGCAGACATTGTAAGCACAACAGAAAATGCAGCCGTATATATCCTGGAAAACCTCCAGAAATTTCTTCCTGTGGGAGTTCTTTATAAAGTAAGAGTATATGAAACCGACAATAATATTGTAGTCTATAAAGAATGACTCTTAGAGATTAATTTCCATCCATATTTGAAGATCTTTATTCCCTTGAACAATTAAGAAGTCATCACCTAACTGTTGCACTTCCACACTGTGTTTTGGAATCATTGTGAGTGAGTCCTGTTCTAGACTCAAATCTAATTTAAAACCAAGTTTGTAACGTATTCTGAGTATCATTTAAAGAGTCATCTGTAGATTGAAATCACTTCAGCAAAAAAATAAAATGAGACAAAAGGAAAAATAAAAGTAGTATGGTAAGACAGTCAGATTATGAGTTAAAGATCTTATTTTTTAATAATTTTATTTCTTCATTACTTTTGGCTGTGCTGGGTCTTCCTTGTTATGCATACCTTTCATTGGCTGTGGAGGCAGTGGGTACTCTAATTGCAGTGTGCAGGCTTCTCACTGCGGTGGTTTCTCTTGTTTTGGAGCACAGGCTCTAGGGTGCAGGGGCTCAGTAGTTGCGGTTCTTGGGCTCGAGAGCACACACACGCTCAATTGTAATGGAGCATGGTCTTTGTTGCTCCAAGGCATGTGGGATCTTCCCTGCTCCGAGTCTCGCGCAATAACGCAAATTCTTTATCACCAAGCCACCAGGGAAGCCCTGAGGCTTCATTTCTTTTTAAATTTTTCTCTAATGCCGTACTATTTCATTTGTGCTATAAATGAAAATCAAGGTGGCGTGGTAAAAAACCCAATTTTATTTTAGGTGAATTAAAGGGATCGAATAATTAAATTGAGAGTCAGTGTGCCTTTAAAGGTGAGTGATGAAAATATCATCATTATAGGTAATATTATTGAGCATTTATCATTTTCTAGGCACTGAATTAAAGGCTTGAACATGCATTCTGTATCCTTAGTTAAGACTTATTTACCAAACTACTGAATTATTTTGGCAACCAGATAATTGACATCTCTTCTTGAATGTCTTACTGCTACTGCTGCTAAGTCACTTCAGTCGTGTCCGGCTCTGTGTGACGCCAGAGATGGCAGCCCACCAGGCCCCCCATCCCTGGGATTCTCCAGGCAAGAACACTGGAGTGCGTTGCCATTTCCTTCTCCAATGCACAAAAGTGAAAAGTGAAAGTGAAGTCGCTCAGTCGTATCCGACTTAGCGACCCCATGGACTGCAGCCTGCCAGGCTCCTCCACCCGTAAGATTTTCCAGGCAAGAGTACTGGAGTGGAGTGCCACTGCCTTCTCCTGAATGTCTTACAAGAATCTCAAATTCACCAAGTTCAAAATGCTGCTGCTGCTAAGTTGATTCAGTCGTGTCTGACTCTGTGCGACGCCATAGATGGCAGCCCACCAGGCCCCCCATCCCTGGGATTCTCCAGGCAAGAACACTGGAGTGCGTTGCCATTTCCTTCTCCAATGCACAAAAGTGAAAAGTGAAAGTGAAGTCGCTCAGTCGTATCCGACTTAGCGACCCCATGGACTGCAGCCTGCCAGGCTCCTCCACCCGTAAGATTTTCCAGGCAAGAGTACTGGAGTGGAGTGCCACTGCCTTCTCCTGAATGTCTTACAAGAATCTCAAATTCACCAAGTTCAAAATGCTGCTGCTGCTAAGTTGCTTCAGTCGTGTCTGACTCTGTGCGACGCCATAGATGGTAGCCCACCAGGCCCCCCATCCCTGGGATTCTCCAGGCAAGAACATCAGAGTGGGTTGCCAATTTCCTTCTCCAATGCACGAAAGTAAAAGTGAAAGTGAAGCCGCTCAGTCGTGTCTGACTCTTAGCTACCCCACGGACTGCAGCCTACTGGGCTCCTTCGTCCATGGGATTTTCCAGGCAAGAGTACTGGAGTGGGTTGCCATTGCCTTCTCCAACTTCAAAATGAAACTTTTAATATTCTTTTCCGAACTGGCTCTGCCTACAGTCAGCTCTCAGTTGATGGCAACATCATCCTTCAAGTCGCTCCGAATAAAACCCTATGAATCACACATCCAGTTTATCAGGACATCCTGCCAATTTTATCTTCAAAATATGCCCAAAGTTTGTCCATGTCTCACCTCTTCCACTGCTAGCACCCTGGTCCCAGCCATTTTGTGCCCAAATGACTACAGTGGGCCCCTTGCTGACTTTCCTGCTTTTATATTTGCCTCTCTAGTCTATTCTCAACACATGGAAAATATTCAGAGGCATCCTTTTAAAATCTGTCAGATCACATCTCTCCTTGGCTTGAAATTCTCCAGTATCTTCCCATCATACTCAGAATGAAAGCTGGAGTCCTAACAATGGCCAAAAGGCTCAGCATCCTCTGTGCTCCCCTGGCTTTTAAGACGTTATCTTCTACTTTTCTCCCTTTCAGTCACTTCACTCAGCCACAGCCACATTATCACCCTTGATGTTGGTACCAGTACCAGTCATTCTCTTGTCTTGGTGCTTTTGCCTTAGGACTTAGCTCTCCTCTTCTTGGAATATCCTTCACCCATATGTCCACATGGTTCATTCCTTCTCTTCAAATCTTTGCTCACAAGTCACCTTTGCCATAAGGCTACCTCTGATCATTCGGCAACAATGTAGCCTGCCTTTATGCCTCCAATATACCAGATCTCCCTTACTCTATTCTTTCTGTAGCAATCATCTTCTAATGAGCTCCATATTTTATTGTCTATCTCTAATTTTCTTGACAAGATCTCTAGTCTTTCCCATTCTATTGTTTTCCTCTATTTCTTTGCATTGTTCACTTAAAAAGGCTTTCTTATCTCTCCTTGCTATTCTTTGGAACTCTTTCATCAGATCGATTTTATCTTTCCTTTTCTCCTTTGTCTTTCACGTCTCTTCTTTTCTCAGCTATTTGTAAGTCCTCCTCAGACAACCATTTTGCCTTTTTGCATGTCTTTCTCTTGGGGATGGTTTTGATCGCCACCTCCTGTACATCGTTACAAACCTCTGTCCATATTTCCTCAGGCACTCTGTCTATTAGATCTAATCCCTTGAATCTGTCACTTCCACTGTATAATCGTAAGGGATTTCATTTAGGTCATACCTGAATGGCCTAGTGGTTTTCCCTGCTTTCTTCAATTTAAGTCTGAATTTTGCATGAGTTCATGATCTGAGCCATAGTCAGCTCCCAGTCTTGTTTTTGCTGACTGTATAGAGCTTCTCCATCTTCAGCTACAAAGAATATAATCAATTTGATTTCTGTATTGACCATTTGGTGTAAACTTATCTCTTGTATTGTTACAAGAGGGTGGTTGTTATGACCAGCACATTCTCTTGGCAAAACTCACTATTAGCCTCTGTCCTGCTTCATTTTGTACTCCGAGGCCAAACTTGCCTGTTACTCCAAATATCTCTTGACTTCCCTACTTTTGCATTCCAGTACCCTACAATGATAAGGACATCTTTTGGGGAGTTAGTTCTAGAAGGTTTCGTAGGTCTTCATAGAACCTTTCAACTTTAGCTTCTTCAGCATATGTATATACATACATGTTCTGAAATTAGATTAGATAGTAATGATGGCTGCACTATATAAAGAATATTTTTTTAAACTGGGACTAAGTTTTATTAATTAATTTAAAAAACCTTATTTTATTTTACAGTTGATTTACAATGTAGTGTTAGTTTGAGGTGCATAACAGAGTAATTCATTTATACATACACACACATGAATTCTTTCTCAGATTCTTTCCACATATAGGTTATTACAGAGTACTAAACAGAGTTCCCTGTGCTATATGGTACATCTTTATTGATTATTTTACATATAGTAGTGTGTGTTTGTGAATCCCAAACTCCTGATTTATTCCTCCCTTCCATATCCATTTTGGCAAACCTAAGTTTGTTTTTGAAGTCTGTGAGTCTGTTTCTGTTTTGTAAATAAGTTCATTTGTACCCTTTTTAAAGATTTTGTAATAAGTGATATCATATAATATTTGCCTTTTTCTAACTTACTTTCACTCAGTATGACAATCTCTAGTTCCCTCCGTGTTGCTGCAAAAGGAATATTTTATTCTTTGTTTATGACTGAGTAATATTCCATTGTTGGGGTCACAAAGAGTCAGACATGACTGAGCGACTGAACTGAACTGAACTGAATATTCCATTGTATATATCCCTCTGTCAGTGGACATCTAGGCTGCTTCCATGTCTTGGCTATTGTAAACAGCACTGCAGTGAATATCGGGGTGCATGTATCTTTTTGAATTATGGTTTCCTTGAGATACATGCCCATGAGTGGGATTGCTGTATCACATGGCAGTTCTATTTTTACTTCTTAAAGGAATCTCCATACTATTCTCCATAGTGGTTGTACCAATTTACATCCTCACCAGCAGTGTAGGAGGGTACCCTGTTCTCCATACCCTCGCTACTATTTATTGTCTATAGACTTTTTGATGATGGCCATTTTTACCAACGTGAGATGATAAGTCATTGTAGTTTTGATTTGTATTTCTCTAATAATTAGTGATGTTGAGCATCTTTTCATGTGCCTGTTGGCCATCTGTATTTCTTCTTTGAAGAAATGTCTATTTTGATCTTTCCCCCATTTTTTAAATTGAGTTATTTTTTGATATATAGCTACATGAAATGTTTGTGTATTTTGAAGATTAATATCTTGTCACTTTGCTTCATTTGCAAATATTTTCTCCTATTCTGTGGGCTTTTTCATTCTGTTTATGGTTTCCTTTGCTGTACAAAAGCTTTTAAGTTTAATTAGGCCTTATTTGTTTATTTTTGTTTTTATTTTCATTGCTCTGAAAGGTAGATCCAAAAAGATATTGTTGCAATTCATCTCAGTGTTCTATGAAGAATATATTAAAAACCATTAAATTATACACTTTAAAATGGTGAATTTTAAGTTATATGTACTATATCTCAGTATAAATTATATATGTATATCATAGGCAGATAAATGAGAAATAAATGTATACACACATATAAGTACATACATACACATACATTACATACATACATATCATGTATTCTGTCCACTGAGAGAATCTAGGAATCATGACCCCTCAACAGCAATGTGCATGTCTAGTGGCTTGATCCTGATTTTTAAATAGTATTCTCCACTAAAAAGAATTAGGACTCCTTAAGGAAATGGCTATTTCTAGGTCTGGCACAGAGAAAGAACAAAATGATCTCAGGATATCTTATTGTGTCAGAAAGTAAGGAAGTAGCCAAGGAATGTTGGGGACATGTCAAAGGATGCAGAGGCCAGCTTGAAGGGGCTCCGAGTGGCCAAATCTAGAGAAATTTAAGCATCAAAATAAATAATAAAAACTACAGATTACAATCTATTGAATAAGATACAAAAGTATATTGATATAAATCATTGTTTAAACCATAAGTTTGATGAAGAATGAGACATTTGCCTAGTATTCCTAAAACATGAATTAGTTAGAGAAGGAGAAAAAGTTTATAGTGGAGATGTGTGGCAGATACCATTTTATTCAAGAGATCAAGTTAACATCATTCATAATGGGACATATTGAAATCAGGTATCTCTGGACAGGATGGGGTAGGAAGAAAACCAGATCACTTCTGGAATGTTCCTGCCAGAAGGGAAGGAGTCCACCATGTGGGTCTGTGCCCTGATGGAGAGTATGGAAACCCAAGTATGGTGGCAAAGGTATCTCTGTAGAGGAAGTCCTGGTGCAGGGTGAGAGGACAAGGTGAGCATCAACTTTTGGGGTGACCTGATGTGAGGCATCAGAGCCCAAGGAAGGTGCAGAGGGGCAGCCTGGAGTGGAGTGTTGGAGCCCAAGTGGGCTGAGAAGATTGTCCACGTTAGGTGGGTGGCCCACTGAGGAGAGGCAGGCCTAAATGGGGAGGAGGGCTTCTGTATTTAGAAGTAGCCTGGCCCAAGATGTCAAAACCCAAACAAAGTGTTTACCTGGGGAGGAGTCCTGGTGTGGGGTGTTGGAGTCAACTAAGAGGAGCAAAACCACGCGTAGGCATTTCATATTCAAACTGTGGAAAACTAAAGACAAAAAGAAAATTTTGAAAAAAGCCAGAGCAGGGGAAAAAAATCACCTTAGCTATAGAGGGATTTTTGACAGAAACCATGTAAAAAAGAATTGCTGTTGCTGCTGCTGCTAAGTCGCATCAGTCGTGTCCGACTCTGTGCGACCCCATAGACGGCACCCCACCAGGCTCCCCCGTCCCTGGGATTCTCCAGGCAAGAACACTGGAGTGGGCTGCCATTTCCTTCTCCAAAGCATGAAAGTGAAAAGTGAAAGTGAAGTTGCTCAGTTGTGTCCAGCTCTTAGCAACCCCATGGACTACAGCCCACCAGGCTCCTCCATCCATGAAATTTTCCAGGCAATAGTACTGGAGTGGGGTGCCACTGTCTTCCTCGGAGAAAGAATTGAGTGCAGTGAAATATGTAAAGTGTGAAAAATTAAAAAAAATGAAAAACAAATCTATGAACCTAATGAATAGCATGAACTGTGTCTAGCTCTTAGCAACCCCATGGACTACACCCACCAGGCTCCTCCATCCATGAAATTTTCCAGGCAATAGTACTGGAGTGGGGTGCCACTGTCTTCCTCGGAGAAAGAATTGAGTGCAGTGAAATATGTAAAGTGTGAAAAATTAAAAAAAATGAAAAACAAATCTATGAACCTAATGAATAGCATGAACAATGAATAATATAGTGGTAATATCCAGTAAAATTTTCCTTCATAAGTGATGCAGAAATAAATGTTTTCTCATACAAATAAAAACTGAGGGAATTTATGCAAGAAGACTTACCCTGTAAGAAATGTGGGAAAAAAAATCTCAGTAAAAGGAAAACTACATAAATCAGAAATTTAGATCTACATAAAGAAAGGAAGAATCATTGGAAAAAGAACGTCATGACAAAATATTTTATTTTTCTTTTAAAATTGATTTAATAAATAACAATTTGTTTAAAGCAATAGTAGTAACAACGTATTTAATGGTTATATCATATAAACAAGTGAAATAAATGACAAAAATGTCACAAAGGATACGAGGGAAGAATTAAGAAAACTGTTACAGGATATCTTCCATCTCTGGGGTCGCACAGAGTTGGACACAGCAGAAGTGACTTAGCAGCAGCAGCAGCAGTGCTATACATGGAACAGAATGGTGTGATTTGAAAGTGAACTTATATTAGTTAAAAATGTATATTGTAAACACTAGGACAACAACTAGTTTTGTTTTTGAGGACTATAATTGAGCAGCAATATTCACAAGAAAGGAGCACATCTGGTGCCCAACTATTGTTTCTCAATACCATTTTCTACTAAAGGGAACCAAAATTCCTTGAAGAAATGGCTGGTTGCAGGGCTGGTGCAAAGGAAGTAAAAGATGCTCCTGGACCATATTAACCTTACAAAGCAAGTGAAGGTGAAAGTCACTCAGTCACGTCTGACTCTTTGGGACCCCATGGACTGTAATCTGCCAGGCTCTTTTGTCCATTGAATTCTCCTGGCAAGTATACTGGAGTGGGTTGCCATGCCCTCCTCCAAGGGATCTTCCCAACCTAGGGATCAAACCCAGGTCTCCCACATTGCAGGCAGATTCTTCACCACCTGAGCCACCAGGGAAGCCCAAAGAATACAGAGAGATTTCAAAAAGACACAGAAGCCAGAGTGAATGAGTTCCCAGTGGCCAAACTGGGCAAAATTAAGCATCTAAATAGAATGACACCACCCTTATGGGAGAAAGCAAAGAAGAACTGAAGAGCCTCTTGATGAAAGTGAAAGAAGAGAGTAAAAAAGCTGGCTTAAAACTCAACATTCAGAAAACTAAGATCATGACATCTGGTCCCATCACTTCATGCCAAATAAAGGAGAAAACAATGGAAACAGTGAGAGACTTTATTTTGGGGGCTCCAAAATCACTGCAGATGGTGATTGTAGCCATGAAATTAAAAGACACTTGCTCCTTGGAAGAAAAGCTATGACCAACCTAGACATCATATGAATAAGCAGAGATATTATTTTGCCAGCAAAGGTCCGTCTAGTCAAAGCTATGGTTTTCCCAATAGTCGTGTATGGATGTGAGAGTTGGACATGAGAGTTTGAGCAAGTTCCAGGAACTGGTGATGGACAGGGAGGCCTGGCATGCTGCAGTCCATGGGGGGAAGAATGCTGAGCTCTGAAGAATTGATGCTTTTTAACTGTGGTGTTGGAGAAGACTCTTGAACATCCCTTGGACTGTCAAGAGATCAAACCAGTCAGTCCTAAAGAAAATCTGAAGGACTGATGCTGAAGCTGAACCTCCAATACTTTGACCACCTGATGCAAAGACCTGACTCATTTGAAAAAACTCTGATGCTGAGAAAGACTGAAGGCTGGAGGAGAAGGAGACAACAGAGAATGAGATGGTTGGATGGCATCACTGACTCAATGGACATGACTTTAAGCAAGCTCCGGGAGCTGGTGATAGATAGGGAAGCCTGGTGTGCTTCAGTCCATGGGTCAAAAAGAGTCGGATTGAGAGACTAAACAGAACAACAGATAATGAACCATTGAATAAAATGGAAAATGTGAGTTCATATTGTTATAAATAAATAAATGAAAGAATGAATTGAGTATTTGACAAGGAATGGGAAATGTACACAGTTTTTAAAAACTTCTAATTTGCATTACTCCTTTGTAATGTTAATTACAAAGGAGAAAACAGTAGCTTCACAGTGGAGAAGTCAAGTAGACCTTGCCTTTGCCAAGTGATCAAAGTGAGTATCATCAATAATGGGAAAACTGAAAACGTGTGTCACCTAATATGCTGCAACAAGAACAGAGTGTTTTATTTCAGTCATATTCCTGCCAAACACGGGTTGTTACTGTTCAGTCTCTCAGTCCTGTCTGACTGTGACCCCATGGACTGCAGCACACCAGGCTTCCGTGTCCATCACCAGCTCCTGGAGCTTGCTCAAACTCATGTCCATAAAGTCGGTGATGCCATCCAACCTTCTCATCCTCTGTTGTCCCCTTCTCCTCCTGCCTTCAATCTTTCCCAGCATCAAGGTCTTTTCCAATGAATCAGTTCTTTGCCTCAGGTGGCTAAAATATTGGAGTTTCAGCTTCACCATCAGTCTTTCCAATGGGTATTCAGGGTTGATTATATGGGCAATCTGAACCTTTTCATGAGGAAATACCAGAAAAACACCGTTGAACGATATTCTACAAAATACCTGTCCTGTAATTTTCAAAAGTGTCACAATTATGAAAATCCAAGAAAATTAAGGAACTACTTCAGGCTAAAGGAGGGTAATGAGATAACAATTAAAGGAAAACAGGTGACTAAAATGGACTGTTGGCAATGAAGACCATTGTCAGGGCAATGGATGAGACTTGAATGTGGCCCAAGAATTAGAGGATGGAAATAAATCACTTTGCATAATGAAGCAAATGATAGAAGATGAGATGGCTGGATGGCATCACAGTCTCAATGGACATGAGTTCGAGTAAACTCTGAGAGTTAGTGATGGACAGGGAGGCCTGGCATGCTGCAGTCCATGGCATCATAAAAAGGCGGACACGACTGAGTGACTGAACTGAACTGAATGTATAAGTGCTAATTTTCAGGTTTTGTTGGTGTGTCGTGATTATTTAGAATGTCCTTGTTTATGAGAAATACACACACATATTGGGGACTGCTAATGAGGTATCATTAGTGTCTTAGTCTCTAATGATTCAAGGTGAAAAATTCTTTGTTTTAGTGTACTTGGAAGTTTCCTATGTTGCAAGTTTTTTAAACATAAAATAACTTTTGGTGAAGGAAAAAAAGTTAAAGTTTATGTGTGTGTATGTATATAAATAAAGAACTGTAAAGATGCACATGTTAACTGTGCTTAATTTTGAGAAGGGAATTATGAACTGGAGGAGTGAAGAAGGATTTTAGGATGTCACTCCATAAACTTTTATATTGTATGAAACTTTCCGGGCTTGGGGGAGGCTGGAATGTCATTCTGTATCTCTGAAGGAAAGTTGAAATGACTGAACTTTAAAGAGTGCTAGTCATAAACAACACTTCTGGCACTTAGTGACATCCAGACTGCAGGTTTTAAAAGACTTTTTTAAGGATAATTTTATATATTAGCCCTCAGTGTAGAATGATAATGTTGCAATATTGCTTCATTAGTCAGTTCAGTTCAGTTCAGTCGCTCAGTTGTGTCCAACTCTTTGCAACCCCATGAGTCACAGCACGCCAGGCTTCCCTGTCCATCACCAACTCCCGGAGTTCACTCAGACTCCAAGTTCACTCAGACATCAAGTCCGTGATGCCATCCAGCCATCTCATCCTTGGTTGTCCCCTTCTCCTCCTGCCCTCAATCCCTTCTAGCATCAGAGTCTTTTCCAATGAGTCAACTCTTCGCATGAGGTGGCCAAAGTACTGGAGTTTCAGCTTCAGCATCATTCCTTCCCAAGAAATCCCAAGGCTGATCTCCTTCAGAATCTATTTTAATAGTCAGTTAGCCTTACCATAGCAAAGTTCAGCTACCAATTTGTTATGTTTTTGTTTACTTTCTCTAACCTTTCCTTCATAGATGTTTGAGAATTTGTAAGTACTTGATTCATCTGGACTTTCTTATGTTGTGTTAATATAACCAGACATTTGTAAATAAATACTTAACAAAGAAAAGATAAACAAATGAGTACACTACTGGGAGGGGCTTATGTTATAAATACTGTGTTTAAATAGAAGCCTGAATTCTTCCCATAACTCCTGATGAGTCCATAAGAATTTAATAATTATTTTAGGGAAGGAATTTACCCTGAACTTTGTGTGAATGCTAAACTATAATTTAAATTGCCTTCAGTTTTACTGAGTGGATATTATAAATGTTAAAAAAAAAAAGAGGAAGAGGCAATTTTAAAACCATACAACAAGATTGTTTCTCAAACCACAATGTTGTGCAATTACCTTTAGTTTTTTGCGTTTTTACTCAAAGATAATGTGAAGGCAAGGTCACAAGTTTCTAAAGTAACATGTTTAGGGGAATTTGTTCTCTAAAGTGTTTTAAAGTAAAAGAACTATATATATTTGAATTACAAATGACCCTCTGTACTAGTTGGAGTCATAATCCTTTAAGTCATCACAGGATCTCATTTCGGCCCCATTTTCTCACTGGCTTCTAATGACTGCTACATAAGATGACACAAAATTCAATATTAACAAAACACATACATTTAAGGAAACTCTCCAACATGAGAGGCACCTGATGAGAAAGAGAGCTGAGTTTGAGGAGCCATTAGGTTTCAACTTAAAAAAACCAAAAACACAAAATTAGGCGACAGGCTTCTTTTGCAATGTCCAGAGTGCCTAGTAGTACAGTGTTTGGCTTCACAAAAGACTCAATAAGTACTTGTTGACTTCAGAAAAACTTACTCTGATATGTATCCTTAGAGACATTTTTCCCAGCCCTGATTCCCTGAGGTTCATGTAAAAATAGAACGTGACCAAAATGTGAGGCAGAAAAGATTCTGGAAATATTCAGTACTAGGTCATGCTTTTCCACCCTCTCTACCAGTACCCACAAGATAGTTACATGGAATTGCAATTTCCTCCTTTGTAATTTTGCACTAACATTCCTACAAATAATCAGTTTAGGCATTTAAGTTTTATAATATTTGGAGTAAGAGTTTCTCACTTGGTAGTGCTTCCTCACAAAATCATACTCTAGAGAGTGTGGGATGTGACTTTCAATCTCTACTAGTATTAATAAGCAAAAATTTTCAAAAGACTTTTTTTGTGTGTGGCAATGTGGGATCTTAGTTCCTGGACCAGTGGTCAACTTGTGCCCTTGCACTGGAAGGATGGAGTCTTAAACACTGGAATGCCAGGAAAGTCCTTCAGAAGATTTCTTTGGACATAGTTTTGTATATTCTCTACAAAAAGTACACAATAATAATCACACACTGATTTAGAGAATATTTTACTCATTCATTATTTGAAGATCTGACTCTTTAAAGGTTTCTAGCGTGAAGAGTTGGACACGACTGAGCGACTGAACTGAACTGAACTGAGCTTGAGTAAACACAATTTTCTTTCAGAATAGAACAAAGCACCATTTATTTATTTACTTATTTTGTTTCCAAGGCACTAGTATTTATATTTGTATGGCATTGTGGTTCAGAGATTGCGCTCTGTCAGACAACTCCCTTGTTTGAAACCCTGCTCACTGTGTTGTGAATTCAATTATCCCTACCTCAGTTTCCTTATTTCTAAAAAGGGGATAGTTAAATCTGTCCTTAGAAGGTTATTGTCAGGATTATATTACTATATACTGCTTAGCACAGTGTCTCTGACACAAACTAAATGCTATAAAAGTGTGTATTAAATTTTGACTGAGATACATGGAAAGATGGTTCCAGTTTCCAAAGAGCTTGAAATCTTAAACTGACTTGCACTAGTATAACTAAGTGCTAAGTTAAGAGATAAAAATCTCTACATTCAGAATGAACTCAGAGAAGGAAGAATCTGCAACTAAAGTGCTTGGAGTGGATTTAATGAGGAGTAGAACCTGTACTATTGGCTTTGAAGAATGAGTAAAGATGAAAAACTTAGGACCATGTTAGAATAGAAGCAAACTTTTTTTTTTTTTTAATTTGAGGATTTCTTGGCACTCATTCATATGAAACTATTTTGATTATTTTGTTTATACCAAGTAGTTATATGAGTTTAAGCTGCTTAATTTCTTTATAAATGATAATACATAATCTAATTGGAGAAAATCCAGTTAAATGATAGGTACTTAATTACAGTTCTTTCAGATCTGAAGAACATGCTAATTTACTAGGTACTAATGACTTTTCGGACTTCCCTGGTGGCTCAGAGATTCAAGTGTCTGCCTGCAATGCGGGAGACCCGAATGACTTTTCAGCACGGATATGCCTTTCTTCATTCATCTTTATGGAAAACGTGTATCTTTTACACACCTAAAGAAAGTATAACTAACTGATCTGCTGGCATCAGACTTCACATCAGAATTACAGATGTTCAAAATCAATGAAGATATTGCTGCAAAGTTCTGTTTAGCATTTAGTTGGCAGTAACGTACTACGAACCTTCAAAATATATTGTAATTTCCAAAAGGAGACATAGGAATCCAAAGCTAAAAATGACCTCTTAAAACAATTTAGACTGAATTCAGCCTTTTCTGTGTTAAAATCAGGAAACTAAGTCAAATTCTCCCATGGCCCTATGTAGGCCAGAAAGCTGCATTAATTCTTCCAGGTACCCTTGGGGTATGATTTGATGCTGTTGCCTTCTTAGTCACCAAATCATTTACAAAGTGGGACAATAACATATGTCTTCAAATGTGATTCCTAGGATCAAGCCCATCCAAGTTGAGAAACTAGGAAAGGATATTGCCACAACCTCTAGCAAAACACTCCAGCTTTTAAAGAACACACTTTTCCCTATTTACATTCCCCAGTGAGTTTGTACAGCGTCCATAACTATCCCATCCTCCCAGGTTTTTCTGCTGTTGTATCACTCACTCTTGTAACTCCTTCCCTCTACAAGTCGTGCTGTGCGCTTCACACTTTCTGCTCAGCAAAATTTACCTGTTGTTTTTCCTATTCCTGCTGGGTCTTGCAACACACATTATCTAAATTAATAAAATAACTATGTAGGCAATCAACATTTCACTTCCCTTCAGTATTTTATTGGAAAGTCTATTGCAAAGAGTATTCAAAACATTGAAAACCAAGAACACTATGTCATTCTTGGAGAGTTATCTTCTAAATGTCAAATCTGATATGTTATTTTACCCCTAGTGAATCATGGGAGGAACAATCAACTTTATAAGGCACCAAAAGGCAATGAGAAGAATAACCTAGGCGAAATTTAGACCTGTTGATACATATTTTCAGCTTAGAAATTTATGGTTAACTTGCACAACATGTTCTCAGGCAGAATGACTTCCTAAATTTGAACTTGAAGTTGACACAGAGAGAAGCAATCTGACACCTCTGTTGCAACCAGCCTATTTTCAACAGTCAGAAAAATAAACTCATATAAAACTTATCTCTGAGTTTATGGTAGGGTACCACTGAAAGAATGATGTCACTTTTCCTTTCTTGTGCTTTTAAGATCTATGAGGCCATTTCCTGGAAGATGTGTTCCTTTAGTTATAATGAACATGGGCAGGCAAACAGATCTCACAAGATGCTTCGAAGTCTGAAGATTTTCAGTTTCTGGTAAGAGCTAGAAATTTCTATTTTAAGTGGAGTCTTGGTAAGCAGCCCTGATCAATGTTTTCTCAATTGATTTAATTACTACTGATTTTCACATTCTGCTTTTGAGTTGAATCCTAAATATTTAACAGTTTTAGAATGTGGAATTCACAACCAGCAAATAAAGAAGCCATCTTTATAAGTATCTCCAACATTAAAAAAATAGTAATAAGCGTTTTGAATTTACAGTAAGCACTTGTTCAACAAATTGGGCTGTTGTCCCAATGGAAAGAAACTTTCTGCTAACTGGATATCTTGGCTGTATCACTTTTATGATGAAAAATGGTGTAGTGTTGTAGGTATCTTTTGCCAAGAAAAGAACTACAGAGTAATGATAAAATGGAATTTACGAAGTCTTACAGGTAATATCCTTTTCATGAATTAACGGCAAACAAGAAACACACACATCACTGTGCTGAATAAGTGGCATAATTTTCAAGGTCCAAACAAGAAAATAAGAGATGAGTGAATATTATGTATTTGACGGCAGTGAATTAGAATGTATTATAAAAATAGTGAATGTATTTTTAAGATGCATATTTCAGATCCTATCCCAGGAAAGCAGATATCAGCTGAGAATTAGAAGTGCAAGATATTTATTATGGATAAGGTCTGTGAAAAATAAAGGAGAGAAAACAGAAGTCAGTCTGTGATGAAGGTCTGACACCTTTGAGAGGTGAGAGGAAAGAGCTGAGAATTGGATGGGAAGAACTTTGGCTTATGGTTCAGCTCTGAGAGAGTCTTGGTGCTTGTAGTGGAGAGCTGCAATACGAAGACTGCCAGCAGAGGAGTTCTGTTTCTGTTACTGAACCAAACAGGTCTGTTCACCTGACGTGCTGCAAAGCCAGTCTACTGACACTGGGTTGTGGTGAAGGAAAGCACAGAGTTTACTGGAAGGCACCCTCAGTTCAGTTGCTCAGTCATGGCTAACTGTTTGCAACCCTATGGACTGCAGCATACCAGGCCTCCTTGTCCATCACCAACTCCCAGAGCTTGCTCAAACCCATGTCCATCGAGTTGGTGATGCCATCCAGCAATCTCATCTTCTGTTGTCCCCTTCTCCTCCTGCTTTCAATCTTTCCCAGTATCAGGGTCTTTACCAATGAGTCAGTTCTTTGCATCAGGGGTCAAAGTATTGGAGCTTCAGCTTCAGCATGAATATTCAGGACTGATTTCTTTTAGGATTGCCTGGTTTGATCTCCTTGCAGTCCAAGGGACTCTCAAGAGTTTTCTCCAACACCACAGTTCAAAACTGTCAGAACTCAGCTTTCTGTATGGTCCAGCTCACATCCATACATGACTACTGGAAGAACCATAGCTTTGACTAGATGGACCTTTGTTGGCAAAGTAATGTCTCTGCTTTTTAATATGCTGTCTAGGTTGGTCATTGTTTTTCTTCCAAGGAGCCAGGTGCCCTATATAGAGTCAAATAAGAATAGGCAGCTATTTGGACAGTTCCAAAAGACAGGAACTACCCTACGGCTCTCAGGGAAGGGTATTTTGTTGTTTGTTTACCGTGCTGAGTCTTTGTTGCAGCGCATGGGTGCTTTGCTGCTGCATGTGGGCTTTTCTTTAGTGCAGAGAGGGGGACCAGGACTTTGTTGCTGCGGTGGCTTTTCTTGTACAGCACAAGTTCTAATAGTTGCAACTCATGGGCTTCAGAGCACAGGCTCATTAGTTGTGGCACACAGGCTTAGTAACTCTGCTGCATGTGGAATCTTCCCTGATCAAGGATCGAACCCATGTCTCCTACATTGGTAGGTGGATACCCCACCAGGGAAGTCCCAGGGATACAATTTAGAAAGAAACTTCTTATTATAAATCTTTGCATTTCTGAATGAGTTTAATCAAAGAGCAACTCAAAGTTCCAAAGCACACGGTTAAAAAAATTCAACAAAAACAACGTATTATTCTCTATAGCCGTATATTTGTATAATAAGGAGTATTGTGATTCTATGTAATCAAAACAAAGTATAAAAGTTAACTGGAGGGCTTCCCTGGTGGCTCAGTGGTAAAGAATCCACCTGCCAATGCAGGAGACACAGGTTTGATCCTTGATCTAGGAGGAAACCACACACCACAGAGCAAGTAGGCCCTGTGCACACTGCTGAGCCCGTGTTCTACAGCCCAGGAGCTGCAGCTACTGAGCCCAAATTCTGTAAGTACCGAGGTCCATTTGCCCTGGAGCCCATGCTCTGCAACGAGAGAAGCCGCCACAATGAGAAGCCCACGAGCAGCAACTACAGAAGCCTTTGCTTGCTGCAACCGGAGAAAAACCTACTCAGCAAGAACGACCTGGCCCAATCAAAAATTAAAAAAAGAAAAATAATAATTGGAGGAAAAGACAAATACAAGGCAAATGATTATACATAGCTTCTGATTTCCATTTTTCACATTCATCAAAATGGCTGTAATTGTTCCTTTTGATTGACTTGATAAAAGTAAATGTAAATGAGCTTATAAAATAAATGTATGTCAAAATTAAATTTACTCTACATGAAATATTGTCCTAAAATGTGTTTTATGGTTTTAAAATTTAGAGAACACCTCTTTTACACTGCAGATTAGAGGGAGGAATTTCTTGGGGGTGGAATAGAGAATAAAAGGGTTTTGAGGAGACAAAACTACTGTAAAATAAAAGAGCAACACTCCACGGGGTGACCAGGTTTTTAAAGACTTTCCTTGTTCTTTCCAAGCCATCAGTTGCTGCTACGTCCCATCTTTAATTCAGCCAGATCCTCAGGTGGGTGGGAATTGTAACAGGTGGTCTCTTCTGCAATCATCAAATTAATGTTGTCAATTCTTTGTGAAATTAAAGGCATATCTTTTTTTTTTTAAAGTACAGACCACTTCACGAATTGGTGTGTTGTCCTTGTGCAGAGACCATGCTAATCTTTGCTGTATCATTCCAATTTTAGTACATGTGCTGCTGAAGCATACAAAAAGACATATCCTTTTAAGCAATTGCTTCAAAAGGTGAAAAAGACTATACAATGAATAGTAAGTCTCTCTTCTTCTGGCTCTACTTACCCAGGTAATTTTCTGGACAGAGTAGAAAAAGTGAAGACAAAAACAAAAACACAAGTATATAACCAAAACCCAGTTATTAGCTTTCTTGGTACATAGACAGTAACTACAAAAAAATTTTCATTTAGAAATTTTTGTTTCTTATTTATTCTTTCAGAGATAGTTTATGTATTTGAGTATACACGTATACCCATAAATCTTTATCTTCCACATTAATCCTAAACAACAGTACAAAGAACATACTTACATATATATCAATTTAAAAATGTAAGAATATATCTCTAGGATAAATACTTTTGTGTTTTTTTGTATCAAGTTTTCTAATGATTTGTTGGGAGCTATATATCCATACAAAGGAAGCAAGTCTTCATTGTATGACTCCATAGTTTTTCAAAAGTGAAAGTCGTATTCGACTCTTTGCGATCCCATGGACTGTATAGCCCTTGGAATTCCCCAGGCCAGAATACTGGAGTGGGTAGCCTTTCCCTTCTTCAGGGGATCTTCCCAACCTAGGGATCGAACTCAGGTCTCCTGCACTGCAGGCAGATTCTTTACCAGCTGAGCTAAAGTTTATGTTAAAAGTGGACTGAGGGGATTTCCTGGCAGTGCAATCAGTTCAGTTCAGTTCAGTCTCTCAGTCGTGTCCAACTCTTCGACCCCATGAATTGCAGCACGCCAGGCCTCCCTGTCCATCACCAACTCCTGGAGTTCACTCGGATTCACATCCATCGAGTCTGTGATGCCATCCAGCCATCTCATTCTCGGTCGTCCCCTTCTCCTCCTGCCCCCAATCCCTCCCAGCATCAGTCTTTTCCAATGAGTCAACTCTTCGCATGAGGTGGCCAAAGTACTGGAGTTTCAGCTTTAGCATCATTCCTTCCAAAGAAATCCCAGGGCTGATCTCCTTCAGAATGGATCTCCTTGCAGTCCAAGGGACTCTCAAGAGTCTTCTCCAACACCATAGTTCAAAAGCATGAATTCTTCGGCGCTCAGCCTTCTTCACAGTCCAACTCTCACATCCATACATGACTACTGGAAAAACCATAGCCTTGACTAGATGGACCTTTGTTGGCAAAATAATGTCTCTGCTTTTCAATATGCTATCTAGGTTGGTCATAACTTTTCTTTCAAGGAGTAAGTTTCAGCTTTAGCATCATTCCTTCCAAAGAAATCCCAGGGCTGATCTCCTTCAGAATGGATCTCCTTGCAGTCCAAGGGACTCTCAAGAGTCTTCTCCAACACCATAGTTCAAAAGCATGAATTCTTCGGCGCTCAGCCTTCTTCACAGTCCAACTCTCACATCCATACATGACTACTGGAAAAACCATAGCCTTGACTAGATGGACCTTTGTTGGCAAAATAATGTCTCTGCTTTTCAATATGCTATCTAGGTTGGTCATAACTTTTCTTTCAAGGAGTAAGCGTCTTTTAATTTCATGGCTGCAGTCACCATCTGCAGTGATTTTGGAGCCCCCCAAAATAGTCTGACACTGTTTCCACTGTTTCCCCATCTATTTCCCATGAAGTGATGGGACCAGATGCCATAATCTTCCTTTTCTGATGTTGAGCTTTAAGCCAAATTTTTCACTCTCCTCTTTCACTTTCATCAAGAGGCTTTTTAGTTCCTCTTCACTTTCTGCCATAAGGGTGGTGTCATCTGTATATCTGATGTTATTGATATTTCTCCCAGCAATCTTGATTCCAGCTTGTGCTTTTTCCAGCCCAGTGTTTCTCATGATGTACTCTGCATCGAAGTTAAATAAGGAGAGTGACAATATACGGCGTTGATGTATTCCTTTTCCTATTTGGAACCAGTCTGTTGTTCCATGTCCAGTTCTAACTGTTGCTTCCTGACCTGGCAGTCCAGTGACTAGGAATTGGCACTTTCACTGCCTGGTCCAGGTTCGATCCCTGGTCAGGGAACTAAGAAGCCAGGCTGCTGCTGCTAAGTCCCTTCAGTCATGTCCAACCCGTGCATGGCCAAAAAAAAAAAAACCCAAACTGGTTGAAATATTTATATATTGACTTTTCACCTTCTTATTATGAATGTATGTAGTATAAGGGGAAAAGGGAATTGTATAGATCTTCAATAAGAATTCTGGGTTGAAGTTTTCTTATTTCAGATGATATTTTCCTTTACAGTACAGTGAATTGTGTGTCCTATTATTATAAGGACATACAAAATGTTCATAGTGATGAGGCTTCCCTGGGGGTCCAGTTGTTAAGAATCCACCTTGCAGTGCAAAGTTCATTGCTTTGATCCTTGGTCTGGGAAGACGCCACATGCCATGGAGAAACTGAGCCCATGCACTACAACTACTGAGCCAATCTGCTGCAGCTGCTGATGCCTGTGCGTCGTGAGCCTGTGCTCCACAGGAGGAGATGTCAGCGCAATGAGAAGCCTGCACACGACAGCGAAGATAGCCCCTGCTGGCTGCAGCTAGCGAAAGCCCTCGTGCAGCAACGAAGACCCATCACAGCCAAAAATAAAACAAATAAATACTTTTTATAGTGATGAAACAAATAACACTTTTAATAAATCTCTTTTCTACTTAATATTTGTCATTTTCAGTAATTTGTCTCCTTCCTGAATGCCAGCCTTAACAACGTGTTATATCAAGAACTTGAAAGCACAGAAACATAAAATTTCTGTAAAGTTGGGCCTTTTGTACCATCATTCCCACAGACAGATGCAAAACTGTAATCTAACCCACTATTTCAGGAGTAGGGACAACACTTCTGCGACGTGTGATAAGAGTTAAACCCTACTGAACTATAGATGCTTGTGTTGGCATTACAGCAGTTGTGATCTGCAAAATCTTCAAGCAAATTTCTATTGTAGCAAATTAAATAATATGTAAGGAGTTAGGTTGCTTGGAAAATCCCATGGACAGAGGAGCATGGTAGGCTGCAGCCCACGGGGTCGCTAAGAGTCGGACATGGCTGAGCGACTTCATTTTCACTTTTTACTTTCATGCACTGGAGAAGGAAATGGCAACCCACTCCAGTATTCTTGCCTGGAGCATCCCTGGGACGGGGGAGCCTGGTGGGCTGCTGTCTATGGGGTCGCACAAAGTAGGACACGATTGAAGCGACTTAGCAGCAGCAGCAGCAGCAGCAAGGAGTTAGGTTAGTTTTGATCCTGTGACTCAAGATTTAAAATTAAAAAAAAACACACAAACAACCTGTTTTCAGTGTTTACAGATTAATTTCCTTTAGCTTTCAGAAGATTTTTCATTTTGACAAGAAAAGAATGAAAAAATGTCATATATTAAATGGTGCCATCTTCCTGTGATGCCAGTTTTGGAGAACTCTTTAAAGAGCATGAACTTTTAGAAAGATGTTTATCTACTTGTAAAGAACATAGCCCCCAAGAGGTTTTCTGGACTATTCCCTAATTTGTTGGATCTTTATCAAGTTCCCTGCCTATGCTCATGCACTCACACTTAATTTGTCATAATTCTCCTTTAGAAAAGGCTCGTTTTACAGAAGCACAACAACTGTGATATTTTTGGAACTTATAAATACCTAGTTTGGGATTTCCTTAAGCCTGTCATCTGTTTCCTCGTTTCAAAACTTGAAGCAGTGTTAGGCTATGTTTTTAAAATGTTGGGTTTGTTTTGCAAATACAGGAAAAGCAACACTTCCTAATTTGCTTAGATGAGTGCCCATGTAATTTGGAATTATATCAACTCATGTTAAGTACTGCTGTTGTAACAATAGGAATGATCAGGTTTTACGTGCGTGCATACACGTAGATGCCTTTGTGTGTCTGTGGTATGAGTGTATATCATTAGTGTACTACAAGATTTTAGAGAATCAGTATGAAAGTCAATCCATTCTTTAAATATTGTGACAGAGAGGTTGAACTAAAGTGAACATACCCAGATCTGCTAAGCATACTTCCTCTCTTTTAGTCATTGATTAACCTATTTCCCCTACCTGGAAAAGTGACAGTATTTTTCCATTCCTTAAATCCTTGAATTAGAATTCATTAACAAGAGTATTTTTTGAGGAGCATGATATTTCTTAAAATGGTGCTTTTAAATGAGTCACATATTTGTTCAGTCTTTTAGATACTTAATAGTTGCTTATATCATTTATATTTTAATTATATTAAAAAATGGGACAATAGATCTAGCTCAAAATTCTATTCTATACTGGAATCACCCTTATAATTTCTGTGACAAATAGTTAATCAGTTTTTTGTTGTTCTCTTAGTTAAGAGAACGTATAGGAAAGCATCTAGTACTGTTTCTGGTACAATTAATTTTTTGCTAAAAATATTTTTTAAGTGAAGAAATTTTACCAGTGGATAATCATTTATTCAAAGATTATCATAAGGTTATTTTTTTCTCCTGATTGGTTACATAGTCTACTGATTATCTGAATAAAATATATTTATTTTTATAAACCCAAACAAAACAGAAAGTTAAAGTGTACTATAATCCCACTTCTCAGTAATAGTTACTCTTAACAACAGCTCAAGAGACAAACTCATAGACATTACCGGATGGTCAATACCAAAAATCAGATTGATTATCTTCTTTGCAGCCAAAGATAGAGAAGCTCTGTCTATACAGTCAACAAAAACAACTGGGGCTGACTCTGGCTCAGATCATGAGCTCCTTCCTGCAAAATTCAGGCTTAAATTGAAGAAAGTAGGGAAAACCATGGCCTTCCCTGGTGGCTCAGAGGTTAAAGGGTCTGCCTGGAATGCAGGAGACCTGGATTCAATCCCTGGGTCGGGGAGATCCCCTGGAGAAGGAAATGGCCACTCCAGTACTCTTGCCTGGAGAATCCCATGGAGGGAGGAGCCTGGTAAGCTACAGTCCATGGGGTCGCAAAGAGTCGGACACGACTGAGCGACTTCACTTCACTTTACTTCAGGGAAAACCACCAAGCCATTCAGGTATGACCTAAATCAAAAATTCCATACAATTATACAGTGGAAGTGACAAATAGATTCAAGTGATTAGATCTGATAGAGTGCCTGAAGAATGGTGGATGAAGGTTCGTAACAGTGCATAGGAAGTGGTGATCAAAACCATCCCCAAGAAAAAGAAATGCCAGAAGGAAAAGTGGTTGTCTGAGGAGGCTTTACAAATAGCCAAGAAAAGAGGAGAAATGAAAGGCAAGGGAGAAAGGGAAAGATACACCCATCTGAACGCAGAGTTCCACAAAATAGCAAGGAGAGATAAGGGGTTCTTAAATGAACAATGCAAAGCAAGAGAGGAAAACAATAGAATGGGAAAGACTAAAGACGTCTTCAAGAAAATTGGGGATATCAAGGTTGGTGGATGAAGGTTCGTAACAGTGCATAGGAAGTGGTGATCAAAACCATCCCCAAGAAAAAGAAATGCCAGAAGGAAAAGTGGTTGTCTGAGGAGGCTTTACAAATAGCCAAGAAAAGAGGAGAAATGAAAGGCAAGGGAGAAAGGGAAAGATACACCCATCTGAACGCAGAGTTCCACAAAATAGCAAGGAGAGATAAGGGGTTCTTAAATGAACAATGCAAAGCAAGAGAGGAAAACAATAGAATGGGAAAGACTAAAGACGTCTTCAAGAAAATTGGGGATATCAAGGGAATATTCCATGCAAAGATGTGCAAAATAAAGGACAGAAACAGTAAGAACCTAACTGAAGCAGAAGAGATTAAGAAGAGGTGGCAAGGATACACAGAAGAACTATACAAAAAAAAAAAAAAAGGTCTTAATGACCTGGATAACCACAATAGTGTGGTCACTTATCTAGAGCCAGACATCCTGGAATGTGAAGTCAAGTGGGCCTTATGAAGCATTACTACTAGCAAAACTAGTGAAGGTGACAGAATTCCAGCTGAGCTATTTCAAATCCTAAAAGTTGATGCTGTGGAAGTGCTGCACTCAATATGCTAGCAAATTTGGAAAACCCAGTAGTGGTCACAGGACCGGAAAATGTCAGTTTTCATTCCAATCCTAAAGAATGTTCAAAACTACCATACAAATGTACTTATTTCACAAGCTAGCAAGATTATACTCAAAATCCTTCAAGCTAGGCTTCAGCAGTACATGAACTAACTTCCAGATGTACAAGCTGGATTCAGAAAAGGCAGAGGAACCAGAGATCAAATTGGCAGTGTTCAATGGATCATGGAGGAAGCAAG
>SJYC01102213.1:0-26341 GCA_006408675.1 Madoqua kirkii | reverse complement strand
TGCAGATGGTGACTGCAGCCACAAAATTAAAAGACACTTGCGCCTTGAAAGAAAAGTTATGACCAACCTAGACAGCATATGAAAAAACAGAGACATTACTTTGCCAACAAAGGTCCGTCTAGTCAGCTATGGCTTTTTCCAGTAGTCATGTAAGGATGTGTGAATTGGACCATAAAGAAAGCTGAGGGCCGAAGAATTGATACTTTTGAACTGTGATGTTGGAGAAGACTCTTGAGAGTCCCCTGGAATGCAGAGATCAGACCAGTCAATCCTAAAGGAATCATTTCTGAATATTCACTGGAAGGACTGATGCTGAAGCTGAAACTTCAATACTTTAGCCACCTGATGTGAAGAAATGACTCATTTGAAAAGACTCTGATGCTGAGGAAGATTGAAGACAGGAGGAGAAGGGGACGACAGAGGATGAGATGATTGGATGGCATCACTGACTGAATGGACATGAGTTTTAGTAAGTTCTGGGTGTTGGTGTTGGACAGGGAGGCCTGGTGTGCTACAGTTCATGAGGTCGCAAACAGTTGGACATGACTGAGCAACTGAACTGAACTGATGACAAGGCTGTATATTGTCACCCTGCTTATCTAATTTCTATGCAGAGTACATCATGCGAAATGCTGGGCTGGATGAGTCATATGCAGGAATCAAGATTGCCAGGAGAAGTATCAACAGCCTCAGGTATGCAGATGATACCACTCTTGTGGCCAAAAGTGAAGAGGAACCAAAAAGCTTGTTGATGAGGGTGAAAGAGGAGAATGAAAAAGCTGGCTTAAAACTCAACATTTAAAAAACTAAGGTCATGACTTGGGTCCCATCACATCCTGGCAAATATGAGGAGAAAAAGTAGAAGCAGTGACAGATTTATTTTCCTTGGCTGCAATATGGTGACTGCAGCCATAAAATTAAAAATGCTTACTCCTTGGAGGAAAAGCTATGACAAACCTATACAGCATATTAAAAAAACAGAAACATCACTTGTTGGCAAAGATCCGTATAGTCAAACTATGGTTTTTCCAGTAGACATGTACAGATGTGAAAGTTGGACTATAAAGAAGGCTGAGGGCCAAAGAATTGATGTTTTTGAATTATGATGCTGGAGAAGGCTCTTGAGAGTCCCTTGGACAGTAAAGAGATCAAAGCAGTCAATCCTAAAGGAAATCAACTCTGACTATTCATTGTAAAGACTGATACTGAAGCTGAAGCTCCAATACCTTGGCCAACTTATGTGAAGAGTCAACTTCTTGTTAAAGACCCTGATGGTGGGAAAGATTGAAGGCAAAAGGAAAAGGGGATGGCAGAGGAATAGAAAGCATCACTGCCTCAAAGACATGAATCTAGCAAAATCCAGGAAACAGAGGAGGACAGAGGAGCCTGTTGTGCTGCAGTCCATGGAGTCAAAAAGAGTTGGAAAGGAATTACAACTGAACAACAATAAAACATATATATTTGAGTACATATAATGTTAATGCGTTTTTTTTTACTTGACAGAAATAAATCATATGTAACAACATTTTAAAGCAATGTATCTTAGACATCTTTCTCTGTAAATAAAAGTAGATCTATCTTACTATTATTATTTTTATAATGCTGCAGTTTCCAACGTACGGCTATGGCAGAGTTATTTATCCAAACTTTCTAAGACATTTCTTTTCCACATTTTAGAATTTCTGAAACCAGGGTGGGGCTTATATTTTACAAATCCACACATGGGCAGCAACTGTGCCCTGGTTGTTTCTGCCTAGTTCTTCCTGTGAGTTTAGTTATAATTGTTCAAACTGTTATCACACTAATGCAGTTACATGCATTGCTGGTGCTATAGATGCTGAGTTTAACTGCTGCTTAAAATGGGAAAAGATGGCACTAATATTTTTCATTAAAAAATTTATTGTTTATACAGAAAGACACAGAGCAACAGGGCACAAATTTGATATTTAGTGAAAATTTGTCATTCAGGAAATAACTGTAATTTCATTTTGTTTTTTTTTTTTTTCAAAGGAATGATCTCAAATCCTGTATGAGATGGAAGAAAAGTACTGATAAATAATGAAGATATGTTTCACTTTATTGTGAAGATGTATGCAAGAGGATTGCCTAGCAGCAGCCAATCAATGTAAGTGAGAGCTGGAAAACATGCCAAACTTCTCAAAACTGATAAAATATACTTCAAAGCAGTGGGGAACTGGCATGCCCAATTCATACATCTCACAGGACCATTCTTAAGGCATTGTATCATAGTTTAATTGACAGCAATTTTTCTTTATGGCTACCCCATAAAATAATAATGATTGTTTTTTACTATCAACAATGGCTAAGATTATATAAACTACAGTATCTCAATGAATAGTTGGTATAGTGCTGAAGACTTTATATATATTTCCTACATACTTTTTTTAATTGAATTTTAAAAAATACTTTGTTTTCTAGAACAGCTTCAGACTTAACAGAAAATCAAAAACATAATTACAAAAAGTTATCATATATCTCACACCAAGTTTCCCTTATTATTAATATTTTACTGTGCTGCTGCTAAGTCACGTCAGTCGTGTCTGACTCTGTGCGACCGCATAGACGGCAGCCCACCAGGCTCCCCCGTCCCTGGGATTCTCCAGGCAAGAACACTGGAGTGGGTTGCCATTGCCTTCTCCAGCACGGTACATTTGGTAGAATTAATGACTCAATATTAATGTATTTTTATTAACTAAGGTTCATGGCCTGTTCAGATTCCTTTTGCTTTTACCTAATGTTTTTTCTGTTCCAAGATTCCACCTAGACTATCACAGTATGTTAAAATGTACAGTGGCACATTTTTTACTATTTTATTTTCAAATATTCTATTTTATTCTTTTTAAAAAAATTGATTAATTAATTAACTGCTCTGGGTCTTAGTTGGTGGCATATAACTTCTTTAGTTGCAGCATGTGAGATCCAGTTCCCAGACCAGGGATGGAAAGCCGTGTCCCTCCACACACCCTCCCCAGTACCCACACCCCTACCCATTTTCAAGAAAATGGACTGTAACTCCCCACTCCTTAAAGGAGAGCTGCACATATTGACTTCCTTTAAAGTCAATACTGAAAGGGTGGGAGGGCAGGGAAGAATGGGGAGTTATGGTCCATCTTCTTGATAATGGGGTATCTACATACATGTTTTGAAATTCTTCTGCATGGGAGGTTTGTCTCTTTTCTCCTATTTATCTACTTATTCAGTCATTTATATCATCATAGACTCACTTATTTGATACTCTGAGTTATGGTTCAATACTATTTTATTTGTTTTGTTGCTTAAAATGTTCCAGATGTATTCATTGAGAGCTCCTTTAGTTGCCTCCTGTGACCTTTGACATACCCCCTCATCATTGTAGGGTTTTTTTTGTTTTTATCTTTTAAAGCACTTCCTTACTTATTGGCATTTAACTGAATTCTTATAATTCTATGAGATAGATATTGCCACCTCCTTAGTTACAGAGGAAAAAATGGAGGCTTAAAGAGATTAGATAGTTTTCCCAAGGTCACATAGGAAGCAAATGACAGGATTTGAATTTTGCTCTGTTTGAAAGTTTTAATGACTTTTAATACATTATGCTGATACTTTAAATGGTAATAAGTTACATATCCTTCTAAGAAAAAGAATTCTGCCGTCATAATTCAATAGATGTGTGCATTACTATCTTCATTTTGGACTAAGAGGGGAGAAATATATCTACTTGAAGTCAAATACCTCTGGAGAAGCAAATGGCAACCCACTCCAGTATTCTTGCTGGAAAATCCCGTGGACAGAGAGCCTGGTGGGTTATAGTTCATAGGGTTGCAAAGAGTCAGACACAACTCAGTGACTGAGCACAGTCAAGTACATAACTTTTGGAATCCCATAAGCCTATGAGTGTCTACTCAGACTGTCAGAGTCCAATTATCTACAGCTCAGAGCTTGCCAGCCTTTCTGTGGGAGTTGATTTGCTCTTCCATGTGGAGGTGATCCAGGCGGCGCTAGTAGTAAAGAACCTGCCTGCCAGTGCAAGTTAGACATAAGGGGTGTGGGTTTGACCCCCCGAGTCAGGAAGATCCCCTGGAGGAGGGCATGGCAACCCACTGCAGTATTCGTGCCTGGAGAATCCCATGGACAGAGGATCCTGGTGGGCTACAGTCCACAGAGTCACACAGAGTTATACACAATGAAGCACCTTAGCACGCAAGTACACAGAGGTTATAGCTCTTGTAGTAGAGCATGTTAGGCTGTAACGTTGTTGCGTGTTCTTAAAGGAATTTATTCCTTTCATTCATTTGACAAGGCTTTATGAGTGTTTACTGTTCTGGTGGAGCTTATACTCCAATGTTGTTTTTGCTGTTTAGTCATTAAGTGGTGTCCGACTCTTTCGATCCCATGGACCGTAGCTTGCCCGGCTTCCCTGTCTGTGCGATTTCCCAGGCAAGAATGCTGGAGTGAATTGCCATTTTCTTCTCTAGCGAATCTTCCTGATCCAGGGATTGAACCTGTGTCTCCAGCTTGGCAGGCAAATTCTTTACTACTGAGCCACCTGGGAAGCCCTATACTCCAATAGGAGGAGATAAAATCAACAATTCTGTAAGCAAATGAACTTGATATTTTTAGAGGGAAATAGCTGCTAGCTGAAAGCCAGTCTAACCAGAACTGCAGTGACTAAGGGGTATATGGGAGGGGATGAGGTCAGAGAGGTAGGAAAAAAGCATGTGTTATTCTCATTTTAATAGTTGCCTTACGAAGCGTTTAGGCAAGGAAGTTCCATGGTCTGCCAGACTACCCAGGATCTTCCTCATACCACTCTCTCCCTGGTCCCTTCTCTCTGGTCACATTGGCCTGGCTCTTTCTGAAATATGTCAAACTCTTTCCCACCTTTGGGTCTTTAGAAGAAAGAAACAAAAACTACTATTCCTCTACATTATGATGTGACTCCCTCCTTCACATTATTTAGGTTTCTGTTTAAAACCATCTCTTTGGATATTCTATCTAAGACAGCTTCATTCCCAACGCTACTAACATGTCTCCTCTCCAATCTTCAGGCTGCTTACATCTTCTTATTTTTCTTCAGAGCATTTATTGCTACCTGACTTTAGTTATTTCTTGCTCACATTCTGTCAGCCCCACTAGAAAGTAAGTACCACATGAGGACACAGAGTTTGTTCTGTACATCATTACTTCATACCCTGTGCCTAGAAAATTGTCTAGAACATAATAGGTAATTTTACTATTTAGTTATCTATTGCTGGTGAACATATTACCCTAAATTTCAGTGGCTTAAAAGAGCAAGCATTTATTATCTCACAGTTTCTGTGGATCAGGAAGTCATAAAGGGCACAACTGGGTGGTTGTGCTCAGGGTCTTTTGGGGCTAAAGTTATCTGAAGGTTGGACTGAGGCTGGAAAGACTGGCTTCCAAAGTCTTTCACGTGGTTTTTGACCACAGGCTTCAGTTCCTTGGTTCCTCCATAGAATTGCTCTCAACATAGCAGGGAAAGCCCCTATATCGTTTTGTGATGTAGTGTCTGAAGTTTTCAATATTATTTCTGGTTAATTCTATTTTTTTTTTAAAGTTCAGCTCAGTTCAGCCACTCAGTCGACTCCGATTCTTTGTGACCCCATGGACTGCAGCACACCAGGCTTCCCTGTCCATCACCAATTCCCAGAGCTTGCGCAAACTCATGTCCATTGAGTCGGTGATGCCATCCAACCATTTCATCCTCTGTTGTCCCCTTCTCCTCCTGTCTTCAATCTTTCCCAGCATCAGGGTCTTTTCAAATGAGTCAATTCTTTACATCAAGTGGCCAAAGTATTAAAGTTTCAGCTTCCACATCAGTCCTTCCAATGAATATTCAGGGCTGATTTCCTTTAGGATTGACTGGTTAGATCTCCTTGCAGTCCAAGGGACTCTCAAGTGTCTTCTCCAAAACCACAGTTCAAAAGCATTAGTTCTTTGGTGCTCAGTTTTCTTTATGGACTTGTTTAAAAAAGCAAGTCACCAGGTCCAACCTACACTGAAAAGAAGGGGAACTAGAATTCACTTCTAAAAGAGAGGAGTATTAAATAACTTATGGACACAGTTTTTAAAGTAATGCATGGATCAATTAATATGCATTGAATGCAGGGATATATAATTTGGGTTATGTTTTTATTTCATTTCTTTTAGTTTTTTTTTTGGCTGTGCTAGGTCTTCATTGCTGTGTGGGCTTTGCTTTAGTTGTGGGTAACTGGGGCTATACTCTAGGTGTGGTGTGTAGGCTTCTCATTGCAGTGGCCTCTCTTGCTGCAGAGTACAGGCTCTAAAGCTCATGGGTTCAGGAGTTGTGGCTCCCAGGCTCTAGAAAAGTGAAAGTTAAAGTGTCAGTCTGTCCAACTCTTTGCGATCTCATAGGCTGTAGCCCACCAGGCTTCTCCGTCCATAGGATTCTCCAGGCAAGAATACTGGAGTGGGTTGCCATTTCCTTCTGCAGGGGATCTTCCTGACCCAGGGACTGAATCTGGGACTGCCACATTGCAGGCAGATTCTTTACAGTCTGAGCCAAGTGTGGTGTGTAGGCTTCTCATTGCAGTGGCCTCTCTTGCTGCAGAGTACAGGCTCTAAAGCTCATGGGTTCAGGAGTTGTGGCTCCCAGGCTCTAGAAAAGTGAAAGTTAAAGTGTCAGTCTGTCCAACTCTTTGCGATCTCATAGGCTGTAGCCCACCAGGCTTCTCCGTCCATAGGATTCTCCAGGCAAGAATACTGGAGTGGGTTGCCATTTCCTTCTGCAGGGGATCTTCCTGACCCAGGGACTGAATCTGGGACTGCCACATTGCAGGCAGATTCTTTACAGTCTGAGCCACAGGGAAGCTAGGCTCTAGAGCACAGGCTCAGTAGCTGTGGCACAGGGTGTTCCATGGTACGTGGGATCTTCCCGGACCAGGGATTGAAACCACATCTCCTGTGTCTCCTTCAATGGCAGGCATTCTTTACCACTGAGCCACCAGGGAAGCCCCTGGTGTTTTAAGCCACAGGGATTATATTTTTAAACAATCATGCTGGCTGCTGTGTGGAGAATGGACTGTAGGGGAGGGCAAGCTCAGAAGAAGCATTGAGACTGTGACAATGATGGCAGATAATATTTATGAATTCTTTTTATGTGCCAGGAACTTTTCCAAATACTTTACAGCTATTAATACATTTAATCCTCAGAACACTCTTAGGAGCTGTGTATCATTCTGTTGTCTTCATTTTATAGATGAGGAAACTGAGGCACACAGATATAAGGAATGTAACATACGTGAAAGATGATCTGATGTGTTCAGTTCAGTTCAGTCGCTCAGTTGTGTCTGACTCTTTGCGACCCCATAGACTGCATCACAACAGGTCTTCCTGTCCATAACCGACTCCCAGAACTTGCTCAAACTCATGTCCGTCGAGTCAGTAATGCCATCTCATCCTCTGTCGTTCCCCTCTCCTCCTGCCTTCAATCTTTCCCAGCATCAGAATCTTTTCAAATGAGTCAGTTCGCATCAGGTGGCTAAAGTATTGGAGTTTCAGCTTCAGCATCAGTCCTTCCAATGAATATTCAGGACTGATTTCCTTTAAGATGAGCTGGTTGGATCTCTTTGCTGTCCAAGGGACTCTCAAGAGTCTTCTCCAACACCACAGTTCAAAAGCATCAATTCTTCGGTGCTCAGCCTTCTTCACAGTCCAACTCTCACATCCATACATGACTACTAGAAAAACCATAGGTTTGACTAGATGGACCTTTGTTGGCAAAGTAATGCTTTTTCATATGCTGTCTAGGTTGGTCATAACTTTTCTTCCAAGGAGCAAGCGTCTTTTAATTTCATGGGGGCAGTCACCATCTGCAGTGATTCTGGAGCCCCCCAAAATAAAGTCTGACACTGTTTCCACTGTTTCCCCATCTATTTGCCATGAAGTGATGGGACGAGAAGCCATGATCTTAGTTTTCTAAACGTTGAGCTTTAAGCCAACTTTTCACTGTCCTCTTTCACTTTCATCAAGAGGCTCATTATTTTTTCTTTGCTTTCTATGGCAAAGCTGGTGCTATAGTCACACCAGCTCTAACTGTGAAGATTTTAAATACCTCTGTGTTCTCTAATTTGTGATTTCAACTCTTAAAAACTTTGAGCTCAATGTATCATGCTACTGATGCTGCTGCTGCTAAGTTGCTTCAGTCGTGTCCGACTCTGCGACCCCTTAGACGGCAGCCCACCAGGCTCCCCCGTCCCTGGGATTCTCCAGGCAAGAATACTGAAGTGGGTTGCCATTTCCTTCTCCAATGCATGAAGGTGAAAAGAAAAAGTGAAGTCACTCAATTATGTCTGACTCTTAGCAACCCCATGGACTGTAGCCTACCAGGCTCCTCTGTCCATGGGATTTTCCAGGCAAGAGTACTGGAGTGGGATGCCATTGCCTTCTCCGCAATGTATCATAGGAATCTCTAAATTGCTTGAAGATAACACCACAGACATACAAAATAATACACTCAAAAATATGTACCATAGATTCCAAGTTTCTTCCAATGATATTAGAGTAGTCCATCTTTTCAATAACAGAAGTACATTGTTATGATGTGGAATTTATTTAATTCTTATGGAATTTATTTAAAATTTTTCTTTCAAATATTTTTAGGGCAAGAAGTAATAATTTTATAAATACAAGGGAGTCATGCGTGTATTTATCCTTTTGCAGATTTTATAAAAGTTCTTTTTTTAGTTTTTCAGATATTTGAATATCTTAAGACTCAGAGCTTAGTATATAATTATCAAGCAATTGATTTTTGTTTTTTTACTGAATCTAGATTTGTGTGTGATACATGATTTCCTAACATATCAGTTATATAAGAACTATATTAATGTAGTATTATTTTAGTTCACTTATATTTTAAATAAAATAAACTATATGTAAACAAAGTAGATTTTCCTTTACATGGTTTTGAAATATTCTGCTTCCCTGGTAGCTCAGCTGGTAAAGAATCTGCGTGCAATGCAGGAGACCTCGGTTCTATTCCTTGGTTGGGAAGATCCACTGGAGAAGGGATCGGTTACCCACTCCACTGTTCTTGGGCTTCCCTGGTGGTTTAGCTGGTAAAGAATCCTCCTGCAATGCTGGAGCCCTGAATTCGGTCCCTGAGTTGGGAAGATTCCCCTGGAGAAGGGAAAGGCTACCCACTCCAATATTCTGGCCTGGAGAATTCCATGGACTGTATAGTCCATGGTGTTGCAAAGAGTTGGACATGACTGAGTGACTTTCACTCATTTCTTATCATGCAAAGAATAAATGAAGTTCTATAGTCTGTAGATCAGATATGAACTTTACATAGTAATTCTCAGTATACTGATTAAAAATGAACATTTGTTTAGATTTTGTTGCACATTTCATTTACTTTTACTGTTAACATGAACTGGTTGAACTCTATATGAGAAAATATCTCATTTTAATTTTTTGCTTCACATTTGATTGCTTCCTTCAAAATCTCATAAGCCTTTTAATAATTTTCCCTTTCTTTTTTCACTTTTTCTTTCTGAAAATGTTTTTTTCTCTCATAGAAAAGAAAAAAAAGTTACTGCATTAATCCCATCAGTGATTTTATGACTGTTTCATTCGTTATTTCAAGGATGTGGGTCCGTGCCACAAAGAAAAACAAACTATGAAGCCTGAAAATACTTGAACAGAGTTTCCTGTTTAGAGAAAAAAGCAAGCTGCACCACAGCATTAATCTCACACGTATTTAATAACACACACTATCATCATGCTACATAATTTAGACATTTGGGTAATGAGCAAGAGGCATAAATAAGTATATTTGTAATTACTGAAGGCAAAGCAGATATTTTGGGGGTCATTTGGAAATAAGGGGAAGTGTGAACTTAATTTGAACAGAAATTTCAGTTGATATTTGATTACTGACAGGAACCCATGCTGCTGCTGCTAAGTCGCTTCAGTCGTGTCTGACGACCCCTTAGACAGCAGCCCACCAGGCTCCTCTGTCCATGGGATTTTTCAGGCAAGAGTACCGGAGTGGGGTGCCATTGCCTTCTCCGACAGGAATCCATATAGGATTCTAAACTTTATGGTTCGGGCATATCCCTAGGATAGACTTCAGAATTTTGCATTTCGGGCAAGACAGTTCTCCTCTCTCAGGGAAAACTGCCCTGGTGGAACAAAACTTAAAAAGGATGTTCAGATATAACACTGGATAATAAAAGGAGGGAGAGAGGTATAAGCTTGAGAAAACTGGTTGGTCCTTTCAGTAGCACAGAAGAAGAGGGAGGCAGAGAAAGGGAATCTGGAGAGAGGTAAACATTGCCTTTTGTAGCTAAATCCTTCCGCATTTCTCCCTGACTTCTGAGGCTGATCTCAAAAGGCAAATAGACCCAGAAATGTAATCATGAATATCTTCTCCAAGTAGCCTGAAATTTTACTTAGACATTCTTAAACATTTAGATTCAACATTTAAAAATTTTTTCTCCTAGTTTTATTTATTATAATTGACAAATAGCATTGTGTACATTTTACAGCCTTGTGTATGTTTAATAGCACTATGTATGTTTATGGTGTGTAGCATAATGATTTGACTTCTATACTTCATAAAGTGGTTATCACAGAAAATCTGGTGAATATCTACCATCTCATATAGATACAAAATAAAAAGAAAAAACTATTTCCTTGTGATGAGAACTCTTAGGATTTACTCTCTCAAAAGCTTTCATATATAATATAGAGCAGTGTTATTATATTTATCATGTTGTACATTTCTCCCCTAGTATATATTTATCTTATAACTGGAAGTTTGTACATTTTGATCACTTTCATCTAAGGTGGTCACCTAACCTTCACACTGAGCCCACCATAGACTGAGTTTGCACAATGTATCTCATTTAATACTAAACTTGTTCGCAAGATGAATATTATATCAAACTTAAAGATGAGGATAAAGACCTGGAAAGGTATGAAATGTCCCGAGTCACACAGGCAACTTAGTCTCCCGATTACTTCTTGTCCAGTCTTCTTTTATTGCTTCCTATGAGGGACAGAGGACAAGAAAGGGAGGCTCTATCAACAGGGCTGCTGGGGTGGGAAGGGTGGAGGGCATGAGTCATACTGCAAACATCTCAGGTTTGTATGTTTATTAAGAAGTCTTTCAGACATATGGCGGAAAAGTGTGCTGCTTTAATAAAATCCTTCAGTCAGTTCAGTCGCTCAGTCATGTCTGACTCTTTGCGACCCCATGAACTGCAGCACGCCAGGCCTCCCTGTCCATCACCAACTCCCAGAGTTCACTCAGATTCACGTTCACCGAGTCGGTGATGTCATTCAGCCATCTCATCCTCAGTCGTCCCCTTCTCCTCCTGCCCCCAATCCCTCCCAGCATCAGAGTCTTTTCCAGTGAGTCAGTTCTTCACATGAGATGGCCAAAGTACTGGAGTTTCAGCTTTAGCATCATTCCTTCCAAAGAACACCCAGGACTGATCTCCTTTAGAATGGACTGGTTGGATCTCCTTGCAGTCCAAGAGACTCCAGAGTCTTCCCCAACACCACAGTTCAAAAGCATCAATTCTTCGGCGCTCAGCCTTCTTCACAGTCCAACTCTCACATCCATACATGACCACATGAAGAACCATAGCCTTGACTAGAGGGACCTTTGATGGCAAAGTAATATCTCTGCTTTTCAATAAGCTATCTAGGTTGGTCATAACTTTCCTGCCAAGGAGTAAGCGTCTTTTAATTTCATGGCTGCAATTACCATCTGCAGTGATTTTGGAGCCCCCCAAAATAAAGTCTGACACTGTTTCCACTGTTTCCCCATCTATTTCCCATGAAGTGATGGAACCAGAGGCCATGATCTTAGATGTTTTCTGAATGTTGAGCTTTAAGTCAACTGTTTCACTCTCCTCTTTCACTTTCATCAAGAGGCTTTTTAGTTCCTCATTTTCTGCCATAAGGGTGGTGTCATCTGCATATCTGAGGTTACTGATATTTCTCCCAGCAATCTTCATTCCAGCTTGTGTTTCTTCCAGTCCAGCGTTTCTTATGATGTACTCTGCATATAAGTTAAAGAAGCAGGGTGACAATATACAGCCTTGACGTACTCCTTTTCCTATTTGGAACCAGTCTGTTGTTCCATGTCCAGTTCTAACTATTGCTTCCTGACCTGCATACAGACTTCTCAAGAGGCAGGTCAGATGGGTCTGGTATTCCCAATTCTTTCAGAATTTTCCACAGTTTATTGTGATCCACACAGTCAAAGGCTTTGGCATAGTCAATAAAGCAGAAGTAGATGCTTTTCTGGAACTCTCTTGCTTTTTCCATGATCCAGCGGATGTTGGCAATCTGATCTCTGGTTCCTCTGCCTTTTCTAAAACCAGCTTGAACATCAGGGAGTTCATGGTTCACGTATTGCTGAAGCCTGGCTTGGAGAATTTTGAGCATTACTTTTCTAGCATGTGAGATGAGTGCAATTGTGCGGTAGCTTGAGCATTCTTTGGCATTGTCTTTCTTTGGGACTGGAATGAAAACTGACCTTTTTTAGTCCTGTGGCCACTGCTGAGTTTTCCAAATTTGCTGGCAGATTGAGTGTAGCACTTTCACAGCATCATCTTTCAGGATTTGAAATAGCTCCACTGGAATTCCATCACCTCCACTAGCTTTGTTCATAGTGATGCTCCCTAAAGCCCACTTGACTTTGGATTGCAGGATGTCTGGTGCTAGGTGAGTGATCACACCATCATGATTATCTTGGTCGTGAAGATCTTTTTTGTACAGTTTTTCCATGTATTCTTGCCACCTGTTCTTAATATCTTCTGCTTCTATTAGGTACATACCATTTCTGTCCTTTATCAAGCCCATCTTTGTATGAAATGTTCTCTTGGTATCTCTATGATTTTCTTGAAGCGATCTCTAGTTTTTCCCATTCTGTTGTTTTCCTCTATTTCTTTGCAGTGATCACTGAGGAAGACTTTCTTATTTCTTCTTGCTATTCTTTGGAACTCTGCATTCAGATGCTTATATCTTTCCTTTTCTCCTTTGCTTTTCGCTTCTCTTCTTTTCACAGCTATTTGTAAGGCCTCCCCAGACAGCCATTTTGCTTTGTTGCGTTTCTATTCCATGGCGATGGTCTTGATCCCTGTCTCCTGTATGATAGGACAATTTTCTGACAGATGGAAGCAAAACTTCATGAGAAGTGCCTTTTTAAATTCCAACAAAAGGCTTTGTTTAGGCTATTGGCTGCTTTAACTACTTTGAAACATAACATTTTAAAGGATGCTTTAAATAGTATGCTTTCCTTTCCCTAAGATTAAACTTGCATTTACTTTGGGGAATGGATATTTTCATCAAAGCAAGGAGTGACCCTGAAACCCTGACATATAATCAGAGAAAACCATAATTCAAAAAGATACATGCACTCCAATGTTCATTGCTGCACTGTTTACAATATGCAGGACTTGGAAGCAACTTAAATGTCCATCAACAGAGGAATGGATAAAGACGATGTGGCATATATATGCGATGGAATATTACTCAGCTGTTAAAGGAACAAAAAATGCCATTTGCGCCAATGTGGAGGGACCAAGACGTTATCATGCTGAGTGAAAGTAAGTCAGACAGAAAAAGACAAATATCTACGGTATTGCTTATATTCAAAAATTGTTTAAAAGGGAGTACAAATGAACTTATTTACAAAACAGAAATAGAGTCATGGATATAGAAAACAAATTTATGGTTACCAGGGGATAAGGAGGGGTATGGATAAATTGGAAGACTGGGAGTGACATATACACACTACTATATATAAAACAGATAACTAACAAGAACCTGTTATATAGCATAAGGAACCCTACTCAGTACTCTGCAATGACACAAACGGGAAAAAGGCATTCCCACAGATTCTCCTGGATGTTTGTGGCATACGTCCTCACACATTCCACTATGGCAACAGTGAGCTCAAAAAGGAAGGGTGTGTAATCTCTATTTTGGAGTCAGGTAGTCAATACTGAGTGTGGAGGAACTGGGCTGTTTCACTAGTTCAGGTATTAAAACAGAAAAGAAGGAATTTAAGATAAATCAAGGGTTCCTGTTCTGGGAATAAAGTCATTCTGATGAATCAGTTGGGATGACTAAGGAAGAGGACTGAATGTGGATGGTCTTGGGTAAGGAATGAAACCTACCTTCGCCTCTATTCTCACCTACCTGAATCTCATCTCTGTTCTCTCCTCTGTGAAAGGAGAATGTGGGCCATGATGAGCTTGGGTGACTCTTCTCCATGTATCATTTTAGAGAATTATAAAACTCTACTTTTTTAAAGAGTTTAATGTTTTTCATAGCCATGGTTTGATGCTGAGACTTGTCAGGAACACAGCTCTCAATCTGAACTTTTCCCAAAGTAAATTACAATTTCCTTTATTCCCACATGCTTTATAAAGACATTTCCAAGAATGCATTTAGTGAAAAATCTGTGACTGGGGTAGATGTTTAAGGCCAGATAGCTTAATTACAAATACAGCTCCATTTATTGTGTTAACTTTGGACAAGATTTTTCATCTCTCTGTGATTCCATTTCCTCATCTATAAAATGAAGACAGTAACAGTTATCCTTGAGTAATTAAATAAAAGCATTCAGAACAGTGTCTGGCAAGTGGTAGGATTTGAAAAATATTTGTGGGGAGCACATATGTTACTTAAGAATGGTATGTTCAATCAAAGCTTTTTGGAGGCATGAACATTTAACTTTGAAGGAAGGATGGGATTTTAATGAGAGGGCACCTTGATGAGCATGGAGAAATAAAAGGTTATCACTGGGGAAAGAGGAAAGCACACTTTGGTGGGATCACAGGGCATACAGGAAAAATGGATGAAAAGGTTTTATGGAATCCAAATGCAATGTCCTTCAACAGTCAAATTAAGAAATATGGGCAGTTTTAGTAGGTGAAACAGTCAAAATGCTTGTTGAGTAGGGAAATGTCAAAATCAAAACAAGATCAGTGGTTTATTTGCCTTCTTGGCATTTCCTCAGTTGAAACATCTCTTTTCTAATATAAAAACTATGCTACTCTGTTAAATTGCATCATCAGTACATTTAACTCTGAGAATTAAACTCTAGAAGCTCTGGAGAGAATGGAAAACGTAAACAGTGCAGGTGCTGGCAGCCCTTTTCTCTTTAGGAGCTGATGCAATGGATTCAATCAAACCTGAAGTAGAATGCAACTAGAGATTGTCACACTGAGTGAAGCCAGTCAGAAAGAGAAAGACAAACTCTGTATGATATCACTTACATGTGGCATCTAAAATATGACACAAATGAGCATATCTGTGAAAACAGAAACAGGGTCTTCCCTGGGGGCTCAGATGGTAAAGAATCCACCTGCAATGCAGGAGACCTGGGTTCAATCCCCAGGTCAGGAAGATCCCCAGGAGAAGGAAATGGCAACCCACTCCGGTATTCTTGCCCAGGGAAATCCCATGGACTCAGGAGCCTGGCAGGTTATGGTTCATGGGGTAACAAAGAGTTGGACACAGCTGAGCAGCTGAACAGGCATGCTTGCAAGGTATAATACACATTTCTGTGTATATAATCCTGTACAATAATATGTACATATTAATGATGTGCTACTTGTAAGTACCATAAAGTAAACGTTTCATGTGTTTCACCTCCTAGAGCACTTAAGAATATTAATGACTATTATAAACTGTAGGCTTTTCCAGTTTCATCATCTTAAGATGGAGTCCAGCAAACACTGTTTGTTACAGTTCTCCTGTTAAATCTTGAATTTCTTCCTCAGGATGATGGACACACCCATTCACCTGACACCCAAATGGCATCTACTTGATTGAAGAATCCTTAAAATCCATGGCACGTTATTTTCACAGTTTTTGCCATTATACATTAGGGGCAATTTTTGTAATTACAAAATTTTGTAATTACAATTTTTCTAATTACAAATTTTGTAATTTTCAAGGATGAATTTTATGAGATTTTTGTGCTGACTGTAGTACCAAGCTCCTGAATTAAGATGAGATTTGTGAAGTTCCAGATTAAGATGAGATAATTTTGATCTATAGTTAGTGAGAACCATTTTTTTTTTCTTTTTAAAGAAAGGAAACAGATCTCTAGGCTACAAAGAGTTACTCGAGTGGGCCCTTCAGTCATGCAAATGTAGTTAGTATTGAGACACTCCTGAACATTTTTTTCATCCTACCCGCCCCTCCCTGAGGCCCAGGTGCACAAAGCTGCTATCTAGAGGGAAAGGAGATTATTTGCATAAAGCGGCTGGGAGCTCCCAGGAAGGAGACAGAGGCTCCTGCTGCTGAACCTCTCTGCTTAGTGTCCACTTTCTAGTGGACTAAGTGCTCCTCCCCCCACATCCCACCAAGGCAGGACTGGAAACCTAGGGTCTGGAGGAAGTCAACAATAGCAGCAACAAATCTCCAATTTCTGTGAGGAAGGGAATGTGGGTTGATGAATAGGGCTCTGACAAAATTCCAAGATTTTTCTTTTGGAGAAGTGTCTGCCTCATTCCCTAAGGCTGTTGGATTTCTCCATTTTGAAACCTATAGGAGGTAAGTGAGGAAAAAGGGCAGAGATGAACACAAGGTAAGTGGGAGGAGGACTGTTCTCTTTGTGGCCCCTTGGACTGTAGCTCACAGGCTCCTCTGTCCATAAAGTTTTCCATGCAAGAATACTGGAGTGGGGTTGCCATTTCCTCTTTCTGAGGCTCTTCCCCACTCAGAGATCAAAGCCATGTCTCCTGTGTCTCCTGCATTGCAGGCAGATTCCTTACCCACTGCGGCGCCACCTGGGAAGGTTGTTTTCCTTTTGATGAGTAATTTTGGGGTCTGGGGGTTGGGTAAAGACCTAAGATAAAGAAAGAGAGAGGTCTTGGATTTCCCATTTGGGTGTTTTGAACAACTGTGACAGTTGGCAGTCTGAGTTTATGGAGTGATTCATACTGCTTATACAGAAAACTCATTTGTTCATTTTACAGGTATTGATTACATTACTTTTGTATGCCAGACAATGATCTAGGCTCTGGGAACAATGCAGCCAACAAAACAAACAAAAATTCTTGCCCTTAGGAAGCTTCCTGTCTGGTTGGGGGTTCAGGGTGTGGGGCGTGGGGAGAGGCAGAAAACCCTACAAAATAGTATCTTAGATGATGCTGAGACCTAAGGATAAAAATAAGGATAAAAATGGGAGGGTTATGTGTGTAGATAGGTGGTTATTGTTGAGGGAGGCTTCACTGACAATGTAAATTTGACTAAGCCTCTGAAAAGGAGGTACGGACAGAGTGTGATCCAGATAGCTGAGGAGGGACAGTGACTGGAGTCTCTGTGAAACTGGGGCTGGAGTGAGAGAAAGTGGGAGATGAGTTCCTTGTGAGCTTTATAGATCATTTTAGGTCCACTGCAAGGTTTTTTAGCGTTTAATCTGAGTGAGACTGGAAAGAAAATTTGAAAAACACAGAAAAAAGCAAAGAAGTGAATGAAACAGATGGATTTGACATGGAAAGCCAATGGCTTTTTTGATCATGCTGAAAGTAAAAGTCACTCAGTCGTGTCTGACTCTTTGTGACCCCACGAACTCTACAGTCCATGGAGTTCTCCAGGACAGAACACTGGAGTGGGTAGCCTTTCCCTTCTCCAGGGGATCTTCCCAACCCAGGGATGGAATCCAGGTCTCCCGCATTGCAGGCAGATTCTTTACCAGCTGAGGCACAAGGGGAGCCCAAGAACACTGGAGTGGGTAGCCTATCCCTTCTCCAGCGGATCTTCCCAACTCAGGAATCAATCCGGGGTCTCCTGCATTGCAGGTCCATTCTTTACCAACTGAGTTATCAGGGAAGGCCTGTGTCTCTGTTAAATCCTTCAATAGATTCTTTTGTCAGCAGAATGAAGTCCTAGATGCTAATCTGGATCTTGCTTCTCCCTCTACTCTTATCTGCTTCTGATTTATCCTCACTCTGACTAACAACAATCAGTTTCTCAAATTTCTAGTCTCTACCACATTTTTTTTCTATGACTTTTGCATGAATCTTATCTTCTGCTCTCAAGTGTTCTCTATTAGGGCTAATTCCTATATCCTTTAGATCTTAACTTTAATTCAGCCTGTGTACTGGCACAAAGTCCTGTGCTTAGAAAGTTAACTCCGAGAGACAGAGAAGGACAGGGAAGACTGGTGTGCTGCAGTCCATGAGGTCACAAAGAGTAGGACATAACTGAGAGACTGAACAACAACGATTGGTTTAATGCTCTTTTGTCACCAACCTGAAATGCTTAATAATTTTCAACAAGGGGTCCTGCCTTTTCACTTTGCACTGGGCCCTTTATCCATATGTACATACCTAGTCCTGTTGATCCTCTACTATGCACCACTGCCTTGGTGCTGAGCATACAATGGAGTACCAGAAAAAGATGTCCTCCCTACTTTTGCAGAGCTTTCATACTGGTGGAAGAGATAGACATTAGTCAAACAATCAGAAAATAAACATACAATTGCAATTGAGAAAAAAGCTACAGAGAAAGATACATGGAAGTTTGGGTTAGTCAGAGAAGCCAGGAGATTCCCCAAGGAAGTAAGTATTTTATTAGCCAAGTCCTGGGTGTTCAATAACTCAGTTGAATCTGACTCTTTGTAGTCTCATGGACTGTAGCCTGCCAGCCAGCTCCTCTGTCCATGGAATCTTCCAGGCAAGAATAGTGGGGCATGTTGCCGTTTCCTACTCCAGGAGATCTTCCCTACCCAGGGACTGAACTCGCATCTCTTGGGTCTCTTGCATGGGCAGGCGGATTCTTTAGCAATAGTGCCACTAACCAAGTCCTGGAGGATAATAAATGAACCAGACTTTCCATAGCTTGCCCCCATCCCTACATTGGATTAGGTTCCTGTTCTGGCCCCTCTTTGTGTCCTGTACTTTTCTTTTTGACTGTTATTATTACTAATTATTAGTATGATAGCCAACTTTTAGGGAGAATATAAGCTCACATGATGTCTCATTTTTCACACTGTGTATTCTCACTGTATTCTCAGCAGAGTTCAGTCACTGAGTTGTGTGACTGTGACCTCATGGCCTGCAGCATGCCAGGCTTCTCTCTCCTTCACTATATCCCAGAGTTTGCTCAAACTCATGCCCACTGAGTCGATGATGCCATCGAACCATCTCATTCTCTGTCGACCCCGTTCTCCTCATGCCCTCAGTCCTTCCCAGCATCAGGGTCTTTTCCAAGGAGTTGGCTCTTTGAGTCAGGTGGCCAAAGTATTGGAGCTTCAGCTTCAGCGTCAGTCCTTCCAATAAATATTCAGGATTGATTTCTTTTAGTATGGACTGATTTAATCTCCTTGCTATACAAGGGACTCCAGAGTCTTCTCCAACACCACAGTTCAAAAGTATCGATTCTTTGGTGCTCAGCCTTTTTTATTGTCCAGCTTTCACATCTGTACATGACCGGAAAAACCACAGCTTTGACCATATGACTGAGCAACTATCATTTGACTATACAGACCTTTGAAGGCATAGTAATGTCTCTGCTTTTAAATACGCTGTCTAGGTTTGTCATTGCCTTTCCCTGGTGGCTCAGAGGTTAAAGCGTTTGCCTCCGATGCAGGAGACCTGTGTTTGATCCCTGGGCAGGAAGATCCCCTAGAGAAGGAAACGGCAACCCACTCCAGTATTCTTGCCTGGAGAATCCCATGGACAGAGGAGCCTGGTGGGCTACAGTCCACAGGGTCCCAAAGAGTCGGACATGACTGAGTGACTTCACACTTTCTTCCAAGTAGCAAGCATCTTTTAATTTTATGGCTGCAGTCATCATCCACAGTGATTTTGGAGCCCAAGAAAATAGCTGCTGCTGCTGCTAAGTCCCTTCAGTCGTGTCTGACTTCGTGCGACCCCATAGATGGTAGCCCACCAGGCTCCTCTGTCCCTGGGATTCTCCAGGCAAGAACACTGGAGTGGGTTGCCATTTCCTTCTCCAATGCATGAAAGTGAAAAGTGAAAGTGACGTCGCTCAGTCGTGTCCGACTCTAGCGACCCCATGGACTGCAGCCTACCAGGCTCCTCCCTCCATGGGATTTTCCAGGCAAAAGTACTGGAGTGGGGTGCCATTGCCTTCTCCGCAAGAAAATAGAGCTAGTCACAGTTTCTATTGTTTCCCCATCTATTTGCCATAAAGTAATGGGACTTGATGCCATGATCTTCGTTTTTGAATGTTGAGTTTTAGGTCACTTTTTTCACTCTCTTTCACCTTCTTCAAGAGGCTCTTCAGTTCCTCTTTGCTTTCTGCCTTAAGCGTGGTATCATCTGCATATCTGAGGTTGTTGATATTTCTCCTTGCAATCTTGATTCCAACTTGTGCTTCATTCAGCCCAGCATATCATACGATGTACTCTGCATAGAAGTTAAAGCAGCATACGGCCTTGACTTCTTTTCCAATTTGGAACCAGTCTATTGTTCCATGTCCAGTTCTACTGTTGCTTCTTGTCCTGCATACAGGTTTCTCAGGAGTCAGGTAAGGTAGTCTGGTATTTCTACCTCTTTAAGAATAGCTTTGACTACATGGATCCTTGTTGACAAAGTGATGTCTCTGCTTTTTAATATGTTGTCTAGATTTGTCACAGCTTATCTGCCAAGGAACAAGCGATGTTTTTGAATGAAAATTTTTAGCAGTATTTTTGAACAAAAAGATTATTTTTTGCCTATAAGCTTTTTATGCATAAACTTTTTTCGTGTACAATTTAGTAGTCTGCATTTTAAAAAGAACTTAATTCTATGAGACATTTTCCATTTTCTAAAACAAATTTCATGAACTGGCTAAATCAGGGGCTTTGAAGAATTATATGGAGGTTGGTGTTCTGAATGGATAAGAGAGGGAGAGACTGGAGGTAGAGAGATTAAGAGGCAATACATATAAACTAAGTGTTTACTTACTTATTCAGCTAAGTAAGGACTTATTATACATGAGCTAGTGTAATAGGCATTCAGAAAACAATCATTTTTTATTTTTTAAATGAGAGGATCCGCTCCTTGAACTTACAGTGTACTGAGTATCAGTGACAGGGCTAGAAAGGGAAAAAAAAATCTTCCCCTTTTCAGCTTCCTTCATAGATGTAGCAATGCTGTAATAGACAATTAGAGGCCTCCCATTAGCAGTGACCCAGAGAAATGTTTTGCAAGAATTCTGAAAGTTTGAAGTTCTAGTGGAATATTTTTGTTTCACTGATAGATTTTTATATTATTGTAGCTTTCTCCTTTGAGTCATGCTTTTATCCTTTTTTGGTTCTTTTGACTACTGCTTTTTAAAAAAAATCAAAAGTAACTAAATACTAAGTAAAAAGGAATGGCTAATATGCTGCTATCTGAGAGACGGTCAGTGTTTTGTTTTTCTATTTTGGAAACCTTTGTAACTGGTTATCCTCCCTAACTTGAAAACTGTTTCCAAAATGTTATTTCCTACCGCCTCAGGGCATACTATCCTTTTCTCTTTTAAAGGCATCCTTCTCAATACTCTTCTCCCAGTTGGAAAAGCAGCAGGGAGTCAAGGTGTGGAGTTTGCTAGTTGCCACTCCCCTTGCCCTGCCTCAGTTACCGCAAGAGCATACATTTGGGGATAAATCCTTGTGTGGTAGAGTCAATCCTTCTGGAGAAGATTACGAAGGGAACAAAGAGAGGGCCCTTCCACGCTTCAGAGAAATGTGTTCTCATAAGCACTAATTCAGGATAAAAAGAAACAGGAAATGAACATTTAAAAAGATTAACTCCGACTGATACCTATAAGGTCAGTTGTTCAATAGGGAAAAGCAGCAGCGAGGGAGTACAGACCAGGACTCGGCTGGATAATCTTGGGTAGGTCACTGAACCTTCTTTGAATCCCTGCTCTACTTAAAGAGTTTGGACCAAGGATCTCTTAAGGTTCTTTCATCTATAAAATTCTATGGTTCTAGGATGGAACCGTCCTGGAAGGGCCATTCTGTTGATTTCCTAGTCTCCAAGAGGGAGATAACTAGTTTCTGGGAGAGGAACTGACTGCCTTGATGGAGAATTATCAACGCAGAGGTGGGTGAATTTCTTGTTTACGGGGGTTCGGACCGTAGCGATGCTTTTGAGAATTTCCACGAGGGCCTTTTCCTCGTTCTTTAACTTGATTTTACAGTTCTCTTGACGCTTTGGGATGGCGGAGCGGGAAGAACCTATTCAGAGTGGGATTGTTCACTTCAAGCATTTCCTCCTTCCTTATTATTAGATCTTAAAAAAAAAAACACACAAAAAAACCCCGCCAAGAAACAGATCCGAAAGGGGTGGCAGGGGAAACTATGATTATGGGATCTCGAAAGGCCTGTAAAACGCGCTTCCGCATTTTCATCTTTTCTTTGGCATTAGGACCTTTTAAAAAATAGATTTTTGGCGGAGTGGGCCCAAGAATGAGGTTCTGAACTGTAGAGGGGGTGCTGGCGTCGGGCAGCTTCGGATCGGGCTCTAGCCGGCCGCCAGGCGGGCTAGAAGCTACAAGGGCGCGGCCGCGGGCGGGCGGGCCCCGGGGAGGGGCTTTGCGGAGGCGCCGCGGCCCGACCCGAGCGGGGCCGCCGGGGCTCGGCGCGCAGAGCGGCCGGGCGGGCGGTGGCGCTGCGGAGGCGGCGACCTAGGCCGGCGGGCGCGGAGGAGGGGCCCGAGACTGGGGCGGCCGGCGGCAGCCGCCTCGGTGACGACTCCCGGCAGCGCGGCGAGCAGAGGAGGCCGAGCCCCGGGCCCCGCCGTCGCCGCCGCCCCGGGCTGTCTTCCTTCTCCTCCAGTCTCGGCGGGGTCGTCAGGAATGGGCCCCAACCGCCGCGGGCCCAGCACGCTGCGCCGTCCGTAGGCCCCCCAGCAATCGGAGGTCGGCCGCCCGGCCTCTCACCAACCCTCACCCCAGCCGAACCGTCCCCACCCCAAATCCCCGGGAAGGAAGATGAGGGAAACGGGCCCGGCGCTCAGCAGCCAGAGCAGCAGCAGCAGCAGTGGTCGGGGGAGGGTGTTTCGCCGTTTCCTCTCAGCCGCCAGGACAAGATGGCAGCGTCCGCGGAGAGGGGCTGAGCCCGGGCTGGGTGGTGCCGTCTGCTGAAGCGCTTGGCTCCCTGTCCCCGGCACGGCCCCGCACCCACCCCGGACATGCTCAGGGCTGCGGCCGCCCGAAGAGGGGAGAGCGCAGGCCTCTAGGAAGGTAAGGGACTAGGGTAAGGGGGCGCCCCCACCCCGGGGCGGGGGTTGGCGGTGGGGGGGAGGGAGGAACGGCTCCACCAGCCGCGCCTGCGTTCGGAGGGCCAGCGGGCCCCTCCTCCAGACCCTCCCTGGGCCCGACGCCCCCTGAGCGGTCCGCACCCGTCGCGCGTTCAGCACCCGGATCCGCATCTCCTGTGCGCTCGTGCTCCGCGTTTCCGCCAGGCCCCCTTGGGGTGGCGGATCCAGGCGTCTCCCTCGAGGCCGAGGCGCCCCAGGCCCGAGGCCGCCGGACGCGGGGGGCCGCGCGTGGTTCCTGCGCGCGGTGGCGCAGCCTCCGGGAAGCCGCGCTGGGGCTGGGCCCGGCGGCCCCCGCCGCCCCCTGCCAGGGTTGCGCAACGGCTCTTCCCAGCAACCGAAGTTTTGTTTAGTCCCACTGGTGGCGGGGTTGCGGGGGGGCCTCTTCCCTCCCCGCAGCCTGGCCGTCACTACGGAGACCTCTTGTCTTTCATTAAGGGGAACAAACACAAACACACGCACGCACGCAACTTGAGCGCCGCGGCCGATGGCTGCGTCCCTGGCTTTGTGGCCCAGTCCCCAGCGTCGTCGGGCGGCGGGTCCAGAGGGTGTCAACTGGAGGGACGTGAGTGCGTGTGATTGTTGGGGAGGAGAAATGTGATCCGCCGCTCCGCGTCCCCCGCCGCGGCCGGAGGAAGGCGTGGCGGCCGCGCGGCAGGTCTGTTGCCGGCGTCTCTCGTTACGGTGGCGGCCGCCCGCTTCCCTCGCGGCGCTGGGAGAACTCGCGGAAAGACTTCGGAGGAGAGAATGTCTGTTTTCCTGTCGGGAGGGAGACGGCTGTTTTAACATGGTATGTAGCTCTCGGCGAAGCCTGTTTCCCAATCTTATCTCTGCTTGAGGAATTGCGCTGAAGGGTGTGTGCGTAAATTACCTTGGACCTGTTACAGAGCAGTCACAACACGTTCAGTCCTTGAACCGTGTTTTCACAACCTCTTGCTGCCCTGTTAGAATGTATTTTTCCACCTGTCGGTCGCTGCTTCTCATTAAAAGGAGCTTCTGTTAGCAACAGAGAAGTTTTTCAGATTATCTTCCAGTTTACAGGCAAAGCTCATGGTTGATCCCATTGTCAACTTTGATGTCTCTCTGGTCTAGGGCCAGAAAAGTTAGCTGGTAAACCAGCCTGTGCCTCTCTTTAGTAGTTTTGTGATTATTATTATTTTCTATTTTAGGTATTTGCTTGTTAGCTGTAGCTTCTGAAGAGGAAGGGTTTATATTTAAACTGTTTACGTTTATTTCCAAGTTTTAACTACTGGGTGCTTTAAAATTTTAAGAGGTTCTCTTAATCATTTTTGATGAGAACTTTCAAGCAGGATCGGTGAGTTTTGTTAGCCAACTAAAAACATTTTAATCCTGCATTCTCAATTTTTCAGAAGCTAGGCAATCCTCACCATATGTTTGATAAGTCTAAATTCTGCTTATGCTTGCAAGTGCGGTGCTAATTTTATACAATGAGCCATGATAAGATTTTGATAGGTCATGATTAAACTTAGGATTTAAGTAAACAGAATAAGACTGATCCTTTTTGTTTTCTTAAAAAAAAATAGTTTTTATAGTTTTGTTGGTTACCTCATGCCTTCATGCCACTTAAGAGTAATTGAGATGTACCAACCAGATAAAGTTCCGTGCTTTTTAATCAACAAGCTGTTTCTTGGTATAGTTATGGGTGTATTCGTGAAGTATAGGGTACTCTTGTTTGTGAAATACGATGGTTGAGGTTTTTTTTTTTTTTCACATTTTTGAAACGTTTTTAATTTGTGCAAAGGTAAAGATGTGCTGATACATTTGATATTTTGGATATTTCATTGTGTGGGGTTTTTTTGTATTTATGGGAAAAATGAATAATTTAATTTGTTCCTTAATTTTTTATACTCTAAGGGCTATATTTAAAAAATTTTTGTGGAGAGCCTTAGCTTAAAACTATGTTTTAGAAAAAATGAGCTTGAACTCTAGAACAGAGCCAGCCATTAAATGTTTCAGATTTATATTTGGACACTGCTGACTATAGTAGCTAAACATACATATTAGGCAAGCAGATCATAACCTGGTGAGCCAGTCTTAGTTTATTGTCATAATACCTTTTCCATTGAACTTGTCATTATCTTGCTTATAAACCAGTCATTGGCTTCTGGGCATGGAGTTTTAGAGTCACATAAAAGAGGATGATTTTTATGGAATAATTCTTGTAAACATGCTTGAAAAGAAGCTTCAGATCATACTATTTTAATTTTTTGGATGTTCTGTCATGGGTATCATAAAACAAGGTGCAAATTACAGAGGTGGGTTTGTGTAGCTAGTAAGGCAGGACACAGAAGTATTTGTTGAATGCAGATTATTGAAAGCCCCACCCCCCCTTTTTTTTCCTTGCACCTTAAAATAGCAGCAGCTGTCAAGTGAACTTTTTCATTGAGCTTTGTTTTAAATATTTGATATATCAGCATTGAGGGCATCTCTATGGAAGGACAGATGAAGAAAATGTAAATTTCAGAGTGCTAAAATGCTGTTTCCCAATCCTGTTTCACATCCATTGAATGAAATACTTGTTTGAGTGTTTCCATTTGAATGTTAGAATGATTTATTCTGGTAACTTTCGAAGTTAATTTTCTTAATATGATGATATGGTAGATTAGAATTGCATTATTGGTGGTTAGTTATTTCAGAGTCTATAAAAGTAAATAGTTTCCACTGTAACTTATGTTTGAATTTGGAGATGAAAATATCATGGCAATATTTAGGTTTAAGGTGTTTTAAGGACCTTTGAATTTTTCCACATTTAAAGTATCTGTCCAGAATTATTTTTGCTTCTTATCTATTAAAGGACATAAGATGCTTTGCTGCATGATTATATTGTTGGTACCGAAAGAAATCTTCATGTGATGTTTCCGTGTTTGCAGCTGTCCTAGTTTCCTAATGTCTGAAGTTGAGACTCCCAGTGTGATATGTTTAACTTGGAAGTTACTTCTGATGACAAACCCTAGAACTTTGTAGAAATCAAGGAACCTATCAGTGTATTTTATTTTAAAAGAGCCCCTCCCTGCTCCCTTGTGTCCCCCATCCCCCCCCCCCCCCCA
>SJYC01102211.1:0-10062 GCA_006408675.1 Madoqua kirkii | reverse complement strand
GGGAAGGATTGGGGGCAGGAGGAGAAGGGGATGACTGAGGATCAGATGGCTGGATGGCATCACAGACTCGGTGAACGTGAGTCTGAGTGAACTCCAGGAGATGGTGATGAACAGGGAGGCCTGGTGTGCTGCGATTCATGGGGTCGCAGAGTTGGACACCACTGAGCAACTGAACTGAATCTGATTGGAAGAAAATAAAATATCTCAATTTATAACCTATTTTTATAAAATAACAATATATTCCATTGTAGGGGAAAGGTTACATTAAAAAAATATAAAATCATATCTAAACTGTTGTTTGGTCAGAGACCATGTCTCAAAGGTTTTTATATCTCCTCAACTGCCTGCTTGACATTGGGAAATCAAATATAGTCATCATTGATAGTGTGACAGTGAAGTCGCTCAGTCATCTCCGACTTTTACAACCCCATGGACTGTGGCCTACCAGGCTCCTCTGTCCATGGGATTTTTCTAGCCTAGAGTACTGGAATGGGTTGCCATTTCCTTCTCCAATAAAAGTAGTCATAAACCATAAAAGTAGTCAAATACTGGCATACTGTATTGAGTGGCTTGACTGGTACCTGACCAAGCAATTGTGAATGTATCAAAGACCAATTTGACTTCTCAAAACACTGCTTTTCCCCTCACCTCCTTAATTCTAGCAAATGAGTTTGTTTCTTGGGTAGAGGTCAACAGACATCAACTTCCTCCAGATTTCCAGCCCTTTGCTTCCTAGTATAACCATCACCCATTTTGTTTTTCCACTACTCTCTCAAGAAAAGAAACACCTCTTTTCCTCCAAGACTACTCCCTATTCTCTTTTGTGGATTTCATTCTCAAATGTTTTTCAGCATCTTGAACCTACCCAGTCACTTCAGTTTCCCTCTTTTTCTTGATTCCTTTTCTTCAACCTTAAACAGGCATCTTTTAATTGTGCTTCCTAAGGTCTGCGGACCTATCTCCCCTACTCTGTGTCTTCCACATTTCTTAATGTGTACTCTAGCTTCCACTTGCAGTCCATGGGGTTGCTAGGAGTTGGACGCGACTGAGCGACTTCACTTTCACTGCTCACTTTCATGCATTGGAGAAGAAACTGGCAACCCACTCCAGTGTTCTTGCCTGGAGAATCCCAGGGATGGGGGAGCCTGGTGGGCTGCTGTCCATGGGGTTGCACAGAGTCGGACACAACTGAATCAACCTAGCAGCAGCAGCAGCAGCAGCCTCTACTTGACAGTGGAGCTCTCTGTCCACGCCACTCTGGTGAAGTTATCCCTCTAAGCTCGCCAGTAGTTTTCTTTTATTCATGGTTTGTGTATTCCTCCAGGTGATTGCATCCAGTCACTGTTCAGTTCTGAGCTTCTTGTAGCTCATCTTCTGAATTGTCTCTTGAACTCCCTATTTTCCCTGTACAGGTAGCTCAAACTGAATTAATAATCTTACTTCCAAATTTGTTCCTTTTTCTGTATTTCCTTTTTGGTATTCATATTCATTTTCTGTTGTGGTTTTAATGTTTGAAACTTTAAGTCTTAAACTTTTTTTTTTCTGGTGAGTGCATTAAAAAAATAATACTAAAACCAAGACAAACAGCCATAACTGTGCTTTGCAAAACAACATCTTTCAGTTTTTATCAAGTCTCCTTTTTGGAAATCCATATTAAGAAAACAAAGTATGTATAAAAACTATATGAAAATATTATTTACAACTTTATAAATGTGAAAAAACTGGGTAAAAAGCAGTCTAGCAACTTATGCATATGTGGTAGAATATTATGCTGCTGTTTAAAATAAGAGTAAAGAGAACAAATTGACATCAGGTTATACATGTATTATAAGTATGCAATAAAACATACATTAGAGTGACTGAAGGAAATGTTTTTGTGCAAAATGTTAAATTTCAGATTAGTCCACTCATTCTAGCCATTTGATTTCAAGTAACGATAAGGCTTAGTGATAATTTTTACTCTTTGAATTTGCAAGGCTTCTGTGAATAAATAACATTTAAGTCATAACGTTGTAATATGACCATTTGGCATAGTCATCATGTATAGTTAATGTGGAATCATTAGTTTTACATATGAGATTCTATCTAGCCTCTTACACAGTTGCCTGAAAATGGCATGAGGTCAGTTTTGGCCAATAAGAAATTTTTAGTTATTATCTGGAGGATAAATATCTCATCAGTAAGCTATACCTACTTTGTGGCCATTTTTAAATGATTTAGTGTGTTTTTGTTTTATGCCATGGAATCAGTAGCTAGCCTTAATTTTGAATTAAACATTTGGGGGCTTTCGTGATGGCTCAGTGGTAAAGAATCCGTGCACCTATACAGGAGACTCAAGTTTGATCCCTGATCCAGGAAGATCCCACATGCAGCAGAGCAACTCAGCCCCTTGGCTACAACTATTGAGCCTGTGCTCTAGAGCTTGGGAAATGCAACTTTTGAGCCCACGTGCTGCAACCTTGGAAGCCAGCTTTCCTCAAGCCCGTACTCCACAACAACAGCCACTGCAAATAAGCCTGCCCAATGCAAAGGAGAGCAGCCTCTGCTCACTTCAGCACAGCCAAAAATAAATACATTATTTAGGAAAAAATGTGTTAGATATTACAGGCAACTTCAATCTCAGTTACTTTCTGTTTTAAAAAATTTATTGAAGTATAGTTGATTAACATTGTTGTGTTAATTTCTGATGTATAGCAAAATGATTTGTTTATACATATTTATACATATGTATATCATTTTTCATATTTTCATGATTTATTATGAGATATTGAATATAGATATTGAATATACTGTATACCCTGTGGTATATAGTAGGACCTTTCTGTTTACCAGTTCTGTGTACAATAGTTTGCACTGCAGTCCCCACTCTCAATTCATTGCCCCTGCCCACTTAACAATCACAAGTCTGTTATATCTGTGAGTCTGTTTCTTCTTTGAATTAAAATTAAAATTAACTTAAACTTTCTTAATCATGTTTTTATCTTTTAATGCATTAGTGTTGTTAAGAAAACTCTTTAGCCAGATAAATCTTGAATTTTTCTTATCGTTATAATTCTGATACATATAATTGTATCCTATATGACAGTGTGGCTTTTTATACTGATAAAACATTTTTTTCAATGTTTCTATGAGCTTGTTGTGGAAGAAATAAATGTTTATATGACCCTTGCTAAATGGATATAAATCTGCAGTTTTAGTTCACAGCTTATTACATGCAACCCAATGTGTCACTTTAAGAACTTAATGGTTAGAGGTAGTCAGAGCCAAACAGAAGCAGTTGTAATAGTTTCTAAGAATTCAGCAGTCCTCTTAAGAGTACTTTTGAGAAGCTGATTGTTTTTCCTCTGTAGGGCTTTATGAATTGCTTTGTTCTTTAGTTTTTTTTCTGGCTTTCTTAAGGATATCCATTGTAAATTTCTGCCCTGTCCTCTTCCTCAGATGTGTCATGAGAATAAGAGTGAGATCTTTGTTTTTCTTAATATAGTCTCGTTTCTGTTCCTTCTGTTGTTTCTCACTTGATACCATAGAGGTTCCAGAAGCGCAGGATTTCCTGATGCCATTGTGAAAGATCATCTTCAGAAGATGTATATGACATTTAAAATTTGAACGTAAAGTTTCTTTACTTAGAAAGGTTTTTGAAGGTACTTCACTAAATTCCTCAAAAAGGACTTTTCTATAAAATGGCTTATCTGGCAACCAGCTATGAAGAGGGAGAAAAAAAATTATGAATTTAGCAGTGTAGGTCGCATCAGGAACATACAGGGTCTTAACATAATTTGGAAAGAACAAGGAATTGACTTTTTTGTTCCAGTTTATTTTTTCAAGCTCTAAAATGTCTTTCACAAAGATTTTTCAAAACCGAAAGTACTAAAATCAAGCTTATGCAGCTGTAAATATTTGTCTCTTCAGTTCTTAGAAATGCAAAACTGTTATTAGTGTGTGCATGGTGGTGGGCAGCTACTGGTCTCACTTCACACTAGTTTTTAGATTTTCAACTCTTGTAGTGTAAACTCTTGAGTGATAGTACTCCTAGTTATATATGAAGAACACTGTATAGAAGGAGAATCTTAAAACTGTTTATTTAGCATAGCCCATAATTTAAAAAATTTTTGTAGAACTTGACCTTTAATTCTATAAATGTTCATTTAGAACTTTGAACTCTTTTCTCTTTTAGAAATCTTAACTTGTCAGCAGCATTTTTTTCCTTATATTGCTTGATCAGCAGTGGATGTTTGATCAAATTATTAATCTATGATTCAGTTTCCTCTGAATTGTTTCAGAGGTGTTTTAGAAGATATTCATGCTTTAAAAGTTGGTTACATGGATTTTTGTTTTAATAAGAAATAAAAATTTTGTAGTGATTTCTTTTGGGACAGACTTTCCTACAAGTCTGTAGGAATTGCCAGTAGAAGGCAATTCATTTGGCTTTCTAGAAGGGAGTTATTCATAACCTAAAGATGTAAGGCTGTTTAATTTTTCTAATAATCCATTGGTAGGTACTGGCATTGGTAGATATTGTGTGATGAATTTAAGGAAATTTTCTTTTGTATTTGTTTTATAAACTAGATTTGAATTATGAATCTTAAAGTTTATTTCAATAAAAAGAGTTCTTCACAGGAACTTTTCATTTTTAGTTAACTTTTCTGTCAATATTTCCATTTCTGAGTTTTGAATTCCATATAGCTCAAAAAAATCTAGAGAATTGTATGCTTTAGAAACTGTAGTTCTTAAATACTGTTTTTCATTAACTCTCTTCTAGCCTTTCTAAAGACTTGTATTGGCAGGGTGAATTCTAGCAGCTTTGAAATGTCCAACGGGTCACTTTCTGTTCCAAAAGTTGGAATGTTTTGCTAAGTCAGATGAAGCTTGTTATTTAACATGCTGATTTGTGTTATAGTCAACACATTCCCTAGATGCTTTTGTTCACAATAATGCTGGAAAATACCCAAGACTTTAGTGTTTTCAAATAAATGTTTTGTAGGTACCTGAGACAGCAGGTTTATTTTATGAAGCTTTACAATTTGAAGTGGTTCATGTATATGCAGTTTCTTACATGAAATATTTTAGTATCAGTAAAGTCCTGGATATAATAGATACAGTGACCTGTTTAATAATATAGATATTAAAAATGCCCGGTGAAGAGTTAAACTTACTATTCACACTAAAAACCTATTTTCTGGCATACCCTGTCCTTTATTTGTAAGAAGACTTGCTGTTTTGTTTTTTATAAATATGTACTTTAAACTCTGTGAAGAAGGCTGAGCGCTGAAGAATTGATGCTTTTGAACTGTGGTGTTCGAGAAGACTCTTGAGAGTCCCTTGGACTGCAAGGAGATCCAACCAGTCCATTCTGAAGGAGATCAGCCCTGGGTGTTCTTTGGAAGGATTGATGCTGAAGCTCCAATACTTTGGCCACCTCATGAGAAGAGTTGACTCATTGGAAAAGACTGATGCTGGGAGGGATTAGTGGCAGGAGGAGAAGGGGACGACAGAGGATCAGATGGCTGGATGGCATTACTGACTTGATGGACATGAGTCTGGGTAAACTTGGGGAGTTGGTAATGGACAGGGAGGCCTGGTGTGCTGCGATTCATGGGGTCACAAAGAGTCGGACATGACTGAGCGACTGAACTGAACTGAGGCCATACCTAAGATATTCAGCAGTTCATTTTCAAATGAATAATGCTTGAAGAGCAGCCTTGTGCAAGAAAAACATTGCCACTTGTCAAAAATTCAGACCTATAGAAAATTTGCAATAATAGTACAAAGAATTACTGTATATTTTTTCACCTGGATGCTTCATATGTTAACACTTTTACTCATTTGCATTTACCTTTTCCTCTCTATATCTGTGGTTTTCTTTCCCCCTGAACACTTTGAGAGTATGTTGCAGACTTAATGTTCATATACCCCTAATTTCTCTTCCATAAAAGCAAAGGCTGTTTTGTTTTATGTGTATATTTTCTGTAATCTGGAAAGTTTCTCAGTCTTTGTGTTGTTTCCTGATGTTGACATTTTGAAGAATACTGGTAGTTGTTTTGTAATACCAGGAGTCATGTGATGGCGATATATCCCATTACTAGAGGTTTTAACATTGATCACCCAGTTAACGTGACATCTGCCCGTTTCTTCTTTTTGATTATTATGCATCTTGTGGGAATATACTTTTAAAATGTGTGATTAAAATGTGTGATTGTCAAGAACTATGAAAGGTTTTGCAAACTAACAGATTAGGAATGGCTGCTGCAGAAGACAGACTCTGAGGTAAGAGATAAAGGACTTTCTTATTTCTTACTGGGCAATAGTAGTAGTCAGCGGGTCAGTATTTCCGCTGTTTCCCCAGCTCAGTTCCCACAGGGTGATGTAAACAGCGCCAGGTGACTCAGGCACAGGAGGAGTTGCGCTGCAGGAGCGGCACCCCAGGTTTGGAAAACTCAAATCTTTTGAAAGGGGCAGTGAACCTGCCTGACATGTGCGCAGGAGTGCAGGAGGGAGTCGTCATCTTGGCATGAAGCAACCTGACCTTTGCTCAGGAAGACGCTATCTCTACCTTCCAAAGCTGCTCAGTATACAAATATCCTTGAGAAGAGACTCCAAAACAAAGGCATTCAATGTCCCTGCTTACAAGATACAGAGAAGCATGAGAGATCCATGGTGAATTGTCTCCCAAGAATAATATCCTGTTATTCTTGAAACTTTCACCATTAAAAAAAAAAAAAAAAAAAAACTGTATTGGAGTATAGTTGATTTACAGCACTGTGTTAGTTTAAGGTATACAGCAAAGTGATTCAGTTATACATGTATTCATTCTTTTTCTTACGGACTATTTTTTGCACCCATTGATAATTCTTGTTTGAATCAATTATTATGGCTGTTGCCAAGTAGTTAATTTTTAATTCCATCATTCCTTTACATTTATTGCTTTTCCCTCTTTCCTGACTAATTATCCCATATCGCTTACTTGTGCCCCATGGGATAGCTTCCTAAACTACTCAAATGAATGTAGGCCTTTTTGTAAGAATCTGCATTTAATTGGGCCCAGTCATAAGGTACCTCAAACTCAGCATATCTAGAATTGAATTCAGTTTTTCCTCTCTCATTTCTCCTTTAAAAGAATTTTTTTGTTCACGTTTGGTTATCATTCTTTCAAGTCAGGAACGTGATTGTGACTTGATTCATTCCTCACTGAGTTCTGTGGCTTTTATCTCCTAGTCACCTATCACTGTTGGTAATCAGTGCTCTCTCATTCCATTACTTCTGCCTTTGCTCAGACTCTGATCAGCTACTATCTGGATTATTAGGGTAGTCTTTCAACTGTTATTTCCATTACCGTCTCTTTCCAGTTCATTGTTCACAAATTTTCCTGAGTTATCTTTCTAAAATACAAATAAGATTAAAAAAACGCAAGTATGATTATATTGATTTGCTATCTAAAACATTTCAGAGACACTGCATCACCCATAACTTCTTAGTATGGAAGATGAAGTTCTTTGTGATTTTTCTTTTTAAAGTTGACTTTCTTCTTCTCAAGAGAATCTTTTTCTCCAGCTGCCCCTGGCAGCAAGTATATTCTAGACGAGAGGTTGGCAAATTTCTTAAAGGGCTTGATGAGAAATATTTTAGGCCTTGGAAGTGGCATATGATCACGGTTGTGTGCATTTTTTCTTTTTTTTTTTTAAACCTTTAAAAATATAAAAGACATTCTTAGCTTGTGGGCCATATAAAAATAGTCTGGGTTGAATTTGGCTAACTGTAATTTGTGGGCCCCTGTTCTAGCCACACAAAGCCAATGTGTCATATTTTTCATTAGTCTCTTCTCTTATATGTGCTATTGGTTTGTGCTATTGGAATGTCCTTCCTAAGTAGCAGACTTCTTTCCATCATCCTTCAAAATTTAGCTGAGGTTAACTTCTTAGTGAATCCTGTGTTCTTTCAGGCATATGTTAATCATCCCCCCTTTTATTGCTACCTGTGTGCACCGTATATCCTTGTTACTGCCCTCGTTAGTAATGTAGTTCTATGTATACATGTGTTTGCCTTTTCCTAGAAGGAGCTCCTTGATGAAAAACATGCTTCATTGTTAAATCTTCCTCCTCCTAAATATTTTTACTTGATTTGAATTGAAAGAAAAACTTAAAAATTGAAAGAATGGGATGAAATAGTGTATGGCTGACTGAATAAGCTAATAAAAATATCTAAAATGGTTATATTTTTCTAGCTCTTAAAGAGGATATCCTCTTGTCTGGTATTTTTTTTTTCTGTCTATATTTAAAAATTAATGTAAATTTAGGCTATGAAAGTATAGAGAGTAAAAGAACCAGTTCCTTTGCAGCTGCCACCTGGGTACAAAATAGTTCCTGCAGTTGAAGTCTCTCCTTTTCCCTTTCTTTTTGTCTTGTTTATAATTTCTGTGCTTGATTTTATCCTTTTGCCACATACTTAATGTATCTAAAAACACAATATAGGTTTGTTTGCTATTGACTTTAAATAAATAATACATGTTCTTCTGCAACTTGATTCTTGTTGTACATTGTTCTGAGATTTACCCATGTTGATATGTGTAATTTACATTAATTCACTTTGCTGCATGTCTTTAATTCTAACATGCACAATTTTCCGCACGTTTTAACATCTTTGAAATTGTGATAATATCTTACTTAGTGTCTTAACCTTATAATTGTTTTCTTTTTGCAGTACAGAAATACATGATTGTGCTATAAGCCACAGTTGGGTGTTGTATGAAGAAGTCAAAACAACTATATCCATTCCTTTTCTGACAATTAGGTTGCTTCAGAATTTTGTTCCTGTGCAGCAGTGAACATTATTTTACCTGTTTTTGTTTGTTTGATTAGTGCTTTTACCTTCTTATTTTTTAAAAACACCAAAAATATTTTCTATTGGGGTATAGCCAATTAACAATATTGTGATAGTTTCAGGTGAACAGTGAAGGGTCTCAGCCACACATAGTCATGTATCCATTCTTCCCCAGACTCCCTTCCCATCCAGGCTGGCACGTAACATTGAGCAGAGTTCCATGTGCTAAACAATAGGTTTTTGTTGGTTATCCACTTTAAATATAGCAGTGTGTACATGACCTTCCCCAAGTCCCTAACTGTCCCTTCCCCCTGACAACCATGAATTAGTTTTCTGTGAGTCTCTTTCTGTTTTGTAAGTAAGTTCATTTGTATCATTTCTTCTTAGATTCCACATATAAGGGATGAGATGTGATGTTTTCCTTCTCTGTATGACTGACTTGACTCAGTATGACACTCTCTGGATCCATCTATGTTGCTGCAAACGGCCTTATTTCATTCTTTTTGCTGACTGAGTAGTATTCCGCTGTGTGTGTGCATGTGTGTATATACGCCACGTCCTCTGTCCTTTCCTGTAGATGGACAGTTAGGTTGCTTCCGTGTCTTGGCCACTGTAAACAGTGCTGCAGTGAACACTGGGCTGCGTGTATCTTTTTGGGCCGTGTTTTTCTCTGGATACATGTGAATTAATTAATCTCTGTGAGGTTTTTAGACATTGAAATACTCTCATAGATTATTAACTTATTAATCATTTGAAATGTATGTTGACAATTAGGTCAGTTAACAGGGATTCAAGCTTCCACCCAAATAATACAGTGTTTGGAAAAGGTTTTCATTTGTGGTATCATCATAATTATTTCAGGGGGTGATGTTTTAGAAAATCTATACAATAAACCAGTGTTAACTTTAGAGTTATATTTATGAGCTAATCCAAGATAAAATGGCTAAAGTGGCATTACAATAATAAATAGTTGTGCAGTTAATAGCTTTTTTGAGTCACTCTAAGTCGTGTGATACTTGTTTTTAGCATCCTTCTCTATGTTTGATCTTGTCCTTCAACTTTAAAGCTCTTAAGAAGAATGTCCTTTTATTCCTCAATAAAATGTTGACAAATTCTTGATTGAAATGGAAATGAAGCTCTGATATTGATTACATGGTGTCCAGTTACAAATATCATAAAAATGATTCTGAATGAAACTTTATTGATGTCTTAATATTTTTTATGCCCCCAAATATTCATGTACCTGAA
>SJYC01102210.1:0-19465 GCA_006408675.1 Madoqua kirkii | reverse complement strand
TCATTGTTAAATCTTCCTCCTCCTAAATATTTTTACTTGATTTGAATTGAAAGAAAAACTTAAAAATTGAAAGAATGGGATGAAATAGTGTATGGCTGACTGAATAAGCTAATAAAATATATCTAAAATGGTTATATTTTTCTAGCTCTTAAAGAGGATATCCTCTTGTCTGGTATTTTTTTTTTCTGTCTATATTTAAAAATTAATGTAAATTTAGGCTATGAAAGTATAGAGAGTAAAAGAACCAGTTCCTTTGCAGCTGCCACCTGGGTACAAAATAGTTCCTGCAGTTGAAGTCTCTCCTTTTCCCTTTCTTTTTGTCTTGTTTATAATTTCTGTGCTTGATTTTATCCTTTTGCCACATACTTAATGTATCTAAAAACACAATATAGGTTTGTTTGCTATTGACTTTAAATAAATAATACATGTTCTTCTGCAACTTGATTCTTGTTGTACATTGTTCTGAGATTTACCCATGTTGATATGTGTAATTTACATTAATTCACTTTGCTGCATGTCTTTAATTCTAACATGCACAATTTTCCGCACGTTTTAACATCTTTGAAATTGTGATAATATCTTACTTAGTGTCTTAACCTTATAATTGTTTTCTTTTTGCAGTACAGAAATACATGATTGTGCTATAAGCCACAGTTGGGTGTTGTATGAAGAAGTCAAAACAACTATATCCATTCCTTTTCTGACAATTAGGTTGCTTCAAAATTTTGTTCCTGTGCAGCAGTGAACATTATTTTACCTGTTTTTGTTTGTTTGATTAGTGCTTTTACCTTCTTATTTTTTAAAAACACCAAAAATATTTTCTATTGGGGTATAGCCAATTAACAATATTGTGATAGTTTCAGGTGAACAGTGAAGGGTCTCAGCCACACATAGTCATGTATCCATTCTTCCCCAGACTCCCTTCCCATCCAGGCTGGCACATAACATTGAGCAGAGTTCCATGTGCTAAACAATAGGTTTTTGTTGGTTATCCACTTTAAATATAGCAGTGTGTACATGACCTTCCCCAAGTCCCTAACTGTCCCTTCCCCCTGACAACCATGAATTAGTTTTCTGTGAGTCTCTTTCTGTTTTGTAAGTAAGTTCATTTGTATCATTTCTTCTTAGATTCCACATATAAGGGATGAGATGTGATGTTTTCCTTCTCTGTATGACTGACTTGACTCAGTATGACACTCTCTGGATCCATCTATGTTGCTGCAAACGGCCTTATTTCATTCTTTTTGCTGACTGAGTAGTATTCCGCTGTGTGTGTGCATGTGTGTATATACGCCACGTCCTCTGTCCTTTCCTGTAGATGGACAGTTAGGTTGCTTCCGTGTCTTGGCCACTGTAAACAGTGCTGCAGTGAACACTGGGCTGCGTGTATCTTTTTGGGCCGTGTTTTTCTCTGGATACATGTGAATTAATTAATCTCTGTGAGGTTTTTAGACATTGAAATACTCTCATAGATTATTAACTTATTAATCATTTGAAATGTATGTTGACAATTAGGTCAGTTAACAGGGATTCAAGCTTCCACCCAAATAATACAGTGTTTGGAAAAGGTTTTCATTTGTGGTATCATCATAATTATTTCAGGGGGTGATGTTTTAGAAAATCTATACAATAAACCAGTGTTAACTTTAGAGTTATATTTATGAGCTAATCCAAGATAAAATGGCTAAAGTGGCATTACAATAATAAATAGTTGTGCAGTTAATAGCTTTTTTGAGTCACTCTAAGTCAAGTCGTGTGATACTTGTTTTTAGCATCCTTCTCTATGTTTGATATCTTGTCCTTCAACTTTAAAGCTCTTAAGAAGAATGTCCTTTTATTCCTCAATAAAATGTTGACAAATTCTTGATTGAAATGGAAATGAAGTTCTGATATTGATTACATGGTGTCCAGTTACAAATATCATAAAAATGATTCTGAATGAAACTTTATTGATGTCTTAATATTTTTTATGCCCCCAAATATTCATGTACCTGAAAATATTTTCAAAATGGAAAAAAAAATGGAAACCTTTTCTAAGTATATTTATGAAAACAAAACTTTTAAGTCTGTGGATAAACCAAACTGGAACAATTTATTATTTACATGAAACTAGATTAGAGACAGTATTGTTACCTTGAAGACTTGTGTCTCTTTTGATCTCTTTGTCAGACCTTATGAATTAGACAGTCATTTGTATAAAATTAGAGTTGTGATCAAACCAGTGTTTGCAATATCATATAAAAAATAAGTGAAAATATTTGAAACTGTAGAACACCTTGAGTCTTTATCCGTTTAACTCTGCTAGACTTTGTGAAGAATGCAGGAGTAGTAAAGACTTTGATAACGAAGTCTTGCAGAGATGTTTGTACATTCGTGTTCACAGCAGCATTATTCATAGTAGTTGAAAGGTAGAAGCAACCCATGTATCTTTAGATGACTGAATGGGTAAAAATATGACATAAACATTCAGTGGGATATTACTTAGCTTTAAAAAGAAAATTCTGACACATGCTGCAACATGGATGAACCTCAAGGACATTATGCTAAGTGGAATAAATCAGTCATAAAAGGATAAATGTATAACTAAACTCATATGAGGTACTTAGGGTAGTCACAATTGTAGATGTAGAGTATAGAATGCTGGTTGCTGGGGGCTGGTGAGAGGGGACAATGGACAGCTGTTTAGTGGGTAGAATTTTAGTTTGGAAGAGGGAAAAAAGTTCTGGATATTGTGACTGTTGCACAATAGTGGGAATAACTTAAATGCCACTGAGCTGTACACTTAAAAATGGTAAATTTTATGTTATGTATGTGTGTTTTACCACAGTTTAAGGAAAAAAAATGAAGTTTGAACAACTAGAAGAAGAAAGTTGAGTAAGGAGAATGCAAGGCATTATTATCTTTATTAAATATATTTTTGATAGAATATTTTAAATAAGAACCTGATTACATAGTATCATGTTTAAGTCTGGCAGAAAATGACCCAGAATTTTCATATTGGCTCAATGGGTAAGGAATCCACCTGCATGCAGGAGATTCAGGAGACGTGGGTTTGATTCCTGGGTGGGGAAGATCCCCTGGAGGAGGACATGGCAGCCCCCTCCAGTATTCTTGACTGGAGGATCCCTTGGTCGGAGGAGCCTAAGGGGTACAGTCCACTGAGTTGTGAAGAGTCAGACATGACCGAAGTGACATGAGCAGCAAGATGGTCAAAGTGTTTCTACCTCTGCTCCCTCCCTCCGTTTTCAGAAGGTCCAGTATTGTATAAGAATATTGTCATAATAGTTATAATGTATTGTAAGAAAAAAACCATCTCTTTATGGTTAGTGGTGGTTTGGTTATCAACATTGGTTACATTGCTGTTTCGGTCATTGTAAAAGGATGTGAAGAATTTAGATAGAGTGGGAAAATAAGGCCTATTAAAGTACCTGAGGTTATTAAACCTGAGGAATGGAAGCTTAATGGTTGCTCTACCAGGAGGCTTGACTGTCCTCAGAGTGCCTGTATAGGTAGCTTCAGCTTTCGAAAGGGTAGTATTTAAAAACTTTCATTTCTTAGTCAGATGGTAAGAACAAATGACAGAGTTTATGAAATACAGCTGCAGAGGTGTAACAGTATGTATCACAATGAAAAATAATAGGAAATATGTAGTAGTGAACTGAATCAGTGTTTGGACTTAAGCAGCTTCTGGGAGTACCGACTATACTCAGTAAAATTCGTGAACACCAAGGATGAGAGACTCCTCTCAGGTTATGAGTTAATGTGATGGCGGGTGGGAGAAGGGAAATACTTAATACCTGTGGTCAGTTTGATTAGTAATTTAGAGTTCCTTTCTTGTGGTCTGTTATAAGAACTATCTCCAGCATTGCCCCCTCCCCCCTTTTTCTTATGTGCTGTGTAAATTATGTGACACTTTTACCTTGTGTTTTAGAAAGACTTTGCTAAAATTCTTTTTGAGATTGGTACCCCAGAGCACAGTGGTTGGTGAGAGGTAATTACTTCTAAGCTTCCTTTAGTTTGCCCTTGTATTAAGCTGATTGTTTGCCTTCTGGCTTGGCATGTTAGAAAAGGAAAAGTAGTGACAGCTGGATTTAGAAATTGCATTAGTTTCTTTGATATCTCTAGGTAAATTACCTGGCTTTCAGCTGTTGTCCACGTTCCGTTCAGTTTAGTCACTCAGTCATGTCCAACTCTTTGCAACCCCATGGATTGCAGCACGCTAGGCTTCCCTCCTTCCCTGTGCATCACCAGCTCCCGGAACTTGTTCAAACTCGTGTGCATTGAGTTGGTGATGCCATCCAACCATCTCACCCTCTGTTGTTCCCTTTTCCTCCTGCCTTCAATCTTTCCCAGCATCAGAGTCTTTTCCAATGAATCGGTTCTTCATATTAGGTGGCCAAAGTATTGGAGTTTTAGCTTCATCATCGGTCCTTCCAATGACTATTCAGGACTGATTTCTTTTAGGATCGATCTCCTTGTAGTCCAAGGGATTCTCGAGTCTTTTCCAATACCACAGTTCAAAAGCATCAATTCTTCGGCGCTCAGCTTTTTTATAGTCCACCTCTCACATTCATACATCACTACTGGAAAAATTACAACTTTGACTAGACGGACCACTGTTGGCAAAGTAATATCTCTATTTTTTCATATGCTGTCTAGGTTGGTTATAACTTTTCTTCAAAGGAGCAAGCATCTTTTAATTTCATGGCTACAGTCACCATCTGCAGTGATTTTGGAGCCCCTCAAAATAAAATCGGTGACTGTTGCCATTGTTTTCCCATCTATTTGCCATGAATTGATGGGACCGGATGCCATGATCATAGTTTTCTGAATGTTGGGCTTTAAGCCAACTTTTTCATTCTCCTCTTTCACTTTCATCAAGAGGCTCTTTGGTTCTTCTTGGCTTTGCTCATCTCACATGCTAGCAAAGTAATGCTCAAAATTCTCCAAGCCAGGCTTTAACAGTACGTGAACCGTGAACTTCCAGATGTTAAAGCTGGATTTAGAAAAGCCAGGGAACCCAGAGATCAAATTGCCAACATCCGATTGGATCATAGAAAAAGCAAGAGAGTTCCAGAAAAACATCTTCTGCTTTATTGACTGTGTCAAAACCTTTGACTGTGTGGATCACAATAAACTGTTGAAAGTTCTTAAAGAGATGGGAATACCAGACCAGCTTGACCTGCATCCTGAGAAATCTGTATGCAGGTCAAGAAGCAACTGTTAGAACCAGACATGGTACAACAGACTGGTTCCAAATTGGGAAAGGAGTACATTGAGGCTGTATATTGTCACCCTGCTTGTTTAACTTATATGCAGAGTACATCATGTGAAATGCTGGGCTGGATGAAGCATAAGCTGGCATCAAGATTGCTGGGAGAAATATCAATAACCTCAGATATGCAGATGATACCACCCTTATAGCATAAAGTTGTCCATGTAACACCTTGGTTTAACATGGCATGGATTGGCTTAGAAGAGTATATCTTTTATTCTCTAGAACTTCAACCTGATGTTTCAGACTGAGGGCCCTGAATTGGTCAGACTTGAATTTGCCTAGAGTTTTGTACAGACTAGATCATTGATTCTCAGATGTTTAGTGTGAATCTAAATGGCCTTGGGAACTTGTATACATATAGATACTTGAACCTCATTGCAGGCTTACTGAACCAGAATCTTTCTGAAATTTTAAATATATTTTTACTGAACTTTGTATTAAGGAAAAATGTAAGCATTCAAAAGGAGACAGGATAGTATGATGACCCCTTTTTACTTACAGTCAAGCTCCTATGATAATTTATGGCTAGTCTCATTTTATCTATATCCCATCCACTTTCTCTTCTCTATTATTTTGAAGCATATCCCAGGTATATTATTTCATGTTGAAATTTTTTATGTATATGTTTTATTAGGTTTCCAGATGATTAAAAAACTTTTGAACAGTTAATATATGTACAAAGTAAAAAATAAGGTGGTTAAAAGAACTTATAAAGTAAATCTTTCTCATTGCCCCCAGTAAAGTGAAGAAGTGAAGTGAAATGAAGTCGCTCGCTCAGTCATGTCCGACTCTTTGCGACCCGGTGGACTGTAGCCTGCCAGGCTCCTCTGTCCATGGGATTCTCCAGGCAAGAATACTGGAGTAGGTTACCATTTCCTTCTCCAGGGGATCTTCCCGACCCAGGGATCGAACCCAGGTCTCCTGCATTGGAGGCGGACGCTTTAACCTCTGAGCCACCAGGGAAGCCCATTGCCCCCAGTAGTCTTACTATTCTTTAAGGCAAAGCAGCCTATAACTTATTTATGTTTGTATAGATACTAATATATGTGCAAAAATATAGATACATAATCCCCCCTTTAATTAAACATATATGGTAGTATCTATTGTAAAGTACACATTTTCCTAAATTTTGCTTTTTCATATTACAATATTGGGAATTAGGTTGTAGCAGGTTAAATAGGTTGTTTTCATTCTTTTTGAAAAAGATTCTAATTGGTCTGTGTATCAAAGTGTATCTAACTCATGCCTTTTGCATGGATGTTTAGGTTTCCAGTGTTGTATCTCTTTGGACATAGTGCTCCATGAATACCTTGTACCATATCTGAATTGTCTGATTCTTGATCAGAGAACATGCATGGATGCGTGCTAAATCCCTTCAGTCGTGTCAGAGTCTTTGTGACCCAATGGACTGTAGCCCACCAGGCTCCTCTATCCATGGGATTATCCAGGCTCACTAGTTCCATTTAAAAAATTATTTTCATGTCTCTCCTGTTTATGTTCATGCTTCTCTCTAAATCTATTAGTATATTTACAGTTGCTATTTTAGGAATTTTGTTTATTAACTGTCATTCTGTGTGTTTCTGTGATTGTGGGTTACAGAAGGGATTTGAAATAAGAATGGTAATGTTAAGTTATTGAAGATGAGGGTGGGGAGCTTCACAGTGTCAAGTGAGCTTGATATGTTCAGAAAGAGTTATTGATGTGGCTTTGCATCATTAAAAAGATGATAAATTGATGGAGTTTGAAAAACTTGCCTGAGTAACAGCATAGAACAGATGCCAATAAGAATTTAAGAAAATGGATGAAAAGGTTTAGATTCAGGATTTCAATTTACAATTTCTCATATATGTTGAACCACAAATCTTAATTTGCGTAATAAGTTTTTGTAGCTGATTTCTTACTAAAGCCAGGTCAACTTAGGAAAGTGGTATTTAGCAACAAGAATTGTTTAGGAAGTTGAAAGAGGCATTAATTTATGTCTTTTACCTGAAGGGGCAGTGTATCTTCCTGTTCATTTTACTTCACCTTAGGTATATGACCTTGAACCAATTAACTAGTCCCTTTGGGCTTCCCAGGTGTCGATAGTGGTAAAGAACCCACCTGCTGATGCAGGAGACATAAGAGATGCAGGTTTGATCTCTGTGTTGGAAAGATCACCTGGAGGAGGGCATGGCAACCCACTCCAGTATTTTTGCCTGGAGAATCCCATGGATAGAGGAGCTTGGTGGGCTGCAGTCTGTAGGGTCGCAGAGACTTGGGCATGACTGAAGCAACTTAGCATGCATGCACTGAGCTTTAATTTTCTTAACAGCAAACTTGGACTACATAAAATACTGCAAATAAAGCATTTGTCAAACTGTTGCATAGTAGGTGGTAGCTCTTATTATTTTAAGTGTTGCATATATTACATATTGTAATGGCAATCTGTTGGTTATTTTATTTATTTATTTGGCTGCTCTGGGTCTTAGTTGCCACATACGGGATCTAGTTCCCCAACCAGGAAACAAACCCACATCCCCTGCATTGGGAGATGCTGCTGCTGCTGCTGCTGAGTTGCATCAGTTGTGTCTGACTGTGTGACCCCATAGATGGCAGCCCACCAGGCTCCCCCTTCCCCGGGATTTTCCAGGCAAGAACACTGGAGTGGGTTGCCATTTCCTTCTCCAATGCAGGAAAGCAAGGAGTCTTAATCACAGGACCACCAGGAAAGTCCCATTTTTTAGAAGAATGGAAATATTTTTGAAATCAATTCCGAAACAACATTTATTAAAAACCAACTTTATATTCTGAGTACTTTGTTTTAGATCTAGTGAGAAAGACTGTTTTATATACTAACAATTATAACATAATGTCAGTCATATCATTGCCTGGAGTGTGAGCGGTGAGTGTATGTGTTCTAGGAAACGCTTCTTCAGGAAGGAATTTCCTGGTGATCCAGTGGTTAGGACTCAGTGCTTTCACTGCCAAAGACTGAACCAAAAAAACAAAAAAAAGGACAACCACTGTATCAGTTTGATTTGAACGTAAAGGAATTTACTGTTAATACGTGTTCAGGGATGATGTGAAAAGGATTTTAAAGAGAACATCATGAGAAAGACTCACATACTTATTTTTACAATTGATTTTTTTCCCCCAAGGTAGTTCTTGAGGTTTAAGGAATATGACAACATTTGTGTAATATATATTTTCTGGTTTGATCATTGGTTTATAAATGACATATTGGTAATAGAATGCTGACTTTTGCTAGATGTATACAGCTTAAGGATCTGTACAGTTTCTTTTGGAGGGAAAATAGTTGGTACAGTTCCTTAGGCATATCTTAGCCATTGTAGCTTGTCAAGAAATATTGATTGATTGAATGAAGGTTCTCAACTATTTAGTCCCAACCTTTCATGCAATGCACAAAATATCTGAAACACTAATTAACTAAAATGGAGACAGTGAAAATGTTTATTTTCTCCAAGATGAAGAAAATCTTCATGGAACTTAACTGTTTTTATAAATTATGGACTTGACTCGTTAAAAGTTTTCTTCACGAGAGTTAAAAAATTGAACTTTTGTAGCTAATGTGACCCTTTGTTTGTTTGTTTGTTTCTATAGGTATGGCCTCACAAGTCTTGGTCTACCCACCGTATATTTATCAAACTCAGTCAAGTGCCTTTTGTAGTGTGAAGAAACTCAAAGTAGAGCCAAGCAGTTGTGTATTCCAGGAAAGAAGCTATCCGCGGACCTATGTGAATGGTAGAAACGCTGGAAATTCTCATCCTCCCACGAAGGGTAGTGCTTTTCAGACAAAGATACCATTTAACAGACCTCGGGGACACCACCTTTCATTGCAGACAAGTGCTGTTGTTATAAAAAACGCTGCGGGTGCTACCAAGGTGATAGCAGCTCAGGCGCCGCAAACTCAAGTGGAGGCACCTCAGGTTGGGGCGTGGCGGCACAGGGTCAGTTTCCTGGAAGGCCCCCAGCGATGTGGATTGAAGCGAAGAGTGAGGAGCTGGATAATCACAGCAGCGCGATGCAGATTGTCGATGAGGTGTCCATACTTCCTGCAATGTTGCAGACCAACATGGGAAATCCAGTGACGGTTGTGACAGCTACCGCGGGAACCAAGCAGAACTGTGCCACGGGAGAGGGCGACTATCAGCTAGTGCAGCACGAAGTCTTACGCTCCGTGAAAAACACGTATGAAGTCCTCGATTTCCTTGGTCGAGGCACTTTTGGCCAGGTAGTCAAATGCTGGAAAAGAGGGACAAATGAAATTGTAGCAATCAAAATTTTGAAGAACCACCCTTCATATGCACGTCAGGGTCAGATAGAAGTGAGCATATTAGCAAGGCTCAGTACTGAAAATGCTGATGAATATAACTTTGTACGAGCTTACGAATGCTTTCAGCACCGTAACCATACTTGTTTAGTCTTTGAGATGCTGGAACAAAATTTGTATGACTTTCTGAAACAAAACAAATTCAGTCCCCTGCCACTAAAAGTCATTCGACCCATTCTTCAGCAAGTGGCTACCGCACTGAAAAAATTGAAAAGTCTTGGGTTAATTCATGCAGACCTCAAACCAGAGAACATTATGTTGGTGGATCCTGTTCGACAGCCATACAGGGTTAAAGTAATAGACTTTGGGTCAGCCAGTCACGTGTCAAAGACTGTTTGTTCAACATATCTGCAATCGCGGTACTACAGGTAGGTGATAATTATTTTTTGGTTATTTGATAAGTGTTGAATTTTTGCTGAAATAATTTTGTGTGTGTATGTGGTGAAAAAGACTGCTTTGGATACGTAGAGATCAAGATAAGTTCAGTTTAGGTTTGAGGCTTTAAAAGTTTAGGCATAAAATCTGCTCAGGCAGAATAGAAATTTCTACTGCAAATTTCTGTGCTACTGGTTATTTTTATTGTTAATAGAAGACCTGAAGGATTGATAGGTGGTTAATGATGATTAAACAGAAGTCTAATTGAGAAAGGGTTTATAGTAAGTTTTGTACATTTCTTTGGAAAGGAAATGGCACCCCACTCCAGTAATCTTGCCTGGAGAATTCCATGGACAGAAGAGCCTGGTAGGCTACAGTCCATGGGGTTTCAGAGTCAGGCATGACGGAGCAGCAGTTATTTACTTGGGCATTTTTCATTGCTTAAAAAAACTGGCTTTTTAAAGACACACCTGATATAACTGAACATTTAGAAAAGTTTTAAAAATACGGAAAGTCACTTTGATTAGTAATTTTAAGATTTAAACTCACTTCCATGGCTACCACAAATGTTCAGGCTGCTCTTTTGTAAGAAGTTTGGTTATGTTCCTTACACATATGTTTTAGGTCATGCTATTTTGATGTTCATACTATGAGTGGAATTTAAAGAAGAAAATAATTTCCATGTACTGCAATGCCATGATGAATATAATGGTAGCCTGGAGTATGATAAATGTTCTTGAGGGTAGCTAATCATTACCAAGATTCAGAGTGTCTGAAGTTTGTAAATGTTTTTAAATTCATAGTCATATAATTTTGAGAAATTCTTTTCATTTCAGCTTAAATGAGTTTTATGGTCTTGGTGTATTCTGGAGCCCCACAAGCCCCAACTCAGCGGGCAAATAAAAGATCTGACAGTATTGGCCATTATTAATAAGTTTGTAAATAGACAGAACGTGAAGTTTATTGTTGGAAACTGTTAGAACAGGAGAAAGGAAACCCACATTTATGTCACTCGGTTGATAATTAAGTTCACTAAAATATATATTAGAAATTAGAAGTATAGCCTAAATTACCCTTTATATTCCTAATGTTATAATTTTTAGTCTGAGAGTACTAGGTACTGTTCTTAAAACCTTTTAGATGGTTTAAAAGGTATTGTAGTTGTAACAATGTCATGAGTCTTAATTGATATTTCCTATAATTGGATTTATTTGACCCTCTGTGCTCCTGACCAAAACCAAATTTTTTCCCCCAATTTAGTGCGACACAGATTAACTTTTAGTTAATTTTTCTCTGGAAAAATTACTGTAATATCTGATTTAACAGCTGAGAAGAATAGTGTTTCCCCTTACCCTTGTGTTCTGTGGGTTCTTTTTATAAGTTTTGAGCAGTCAGCTAGCATATTATATAAACCCCCAGGCTCCAGCTGCTTTGGCTCTATATTTAGTTCACTTGTTAGTAAATGACTTCATTATATTTGGGTCCTGCATTATTCGGCATATCAGATGTGTAATACCTTGATTCCTTTTCTTTATTTGAAATCTTTTTTTTTTTTGGATGAGAGTAAAAAAAGAGCTTTATTTTTATACTTGAGATGATCTATTTATTAAATGTTTCAAGAGAGTAAAAGAAATCCTTTAAAAAGCAGTCTAAAATACTAAATATTTTATGATATTGGTTTTTAACCTTAGGCTTTTGCACAAATAGCTTCTTTTGGGAATGAAAAAATAAAGTATGAGTAATTGCTGAGTACAGCTAGTAGTTTCTAATTTGTGTTTATACATAAATTTCTAGTAAATAATTTACCTGAATTTCAGAAGCTATATAGGTGCTGGACTTAAAATGTTTAGAGTTTAAACAAAAAAGTTTCTTAATTATGAAAAGATGTGTTTAGCATTTTGGTTGCTGTTGCGTGGATAACAAACATTTTAAAACAGAGTTTCTGTCAGTTGGATTCAAGGTTAAAAGAGTTAGGAAATATTATGGTAAATTAGGGAAAATGTAATGTAGTCTTTAATCAGGTACTGTTTTAATGTTTTGTATAATTTTGCATAAAAATAGCAGGTAACCATTATTTTCTAGCATTGGTGTATACTTTATCAGTTCTACATTGGTTTGACTGAGTTACTTATAAATCTGATGAGGCAATAAGCAAAAGTGTCTCATACTTGATTTTTACTCTTTGTTTAAGATATATTGTACTTAAAAAACGAAAGCAGGAAGTGGCAACTTACCAAATTAAATATTTTTGAACTAATCACAGTGGGAACACGTAGCCCAAGTTCCAAAGTAAACGACTTGTGTTTAAACACAGGTTCATGTGTTACTGTTTCTTTGAACCGTGCAGCCCAGAAACATAGTAGGGATATCTTAAAATAGACAGAGGATGGGGGCCAGAAATTGTTGACTGCTATAGATGGTGAGGCTGTCTAGCTCTTGTAGTGATATAAGCCAGAAGTACATGCTAAGGGCATTGATTTGCTCAAGGTCAGCATGTTCTAAATTCAGCTGCTTGAGTATGGTTTCTGTCAAGAACACGTAGGGCTCCTCAATGCGTAAAAGGTTTTAGCAGCAGAAGGGGCTGTATTTATGAGGTGTGGTGGCAACATTCAGGTCATAAATATCTTTTTCTTCATTTTTTAAATATAGAATTTTAGCCTGTGGTTCTGAGTCATTTCAGAACACAGAGACAGGAAAGTGGGCTGGAAAGTAACCTGTATAGCGGTTGTATTCTTTGCTACTCAACTGAATAATTTAGCATTAGTGGTTGTTGAAGTAAATGCTGCTTTTTTTGCATATAATAGTTGACAAAGAGATATGGTAAGGTAGAAAAACAACTCAGGCTCACCAGCTTTTGTTTAGATCATTCCCAACTCCTCATGCCTTTTTTAAACCCTAAGTATCAAAGTTTCTGTAACAAAATGAAGACACACAGGATGACCTATTAATAAAATAACCAGTATTTTATATAGGATACTTTTCTCAAGTGCTTTTACATAAAATCCCTAGTTTGTTTTTCCTATCTCAATTTCTGTGTTCTTAGATAAAACGCTTGGTGGAATTCCTGTTTAAAAAGTAGAAAACACGCTTATACAAGTCAGACAGGTCCAAGTTTACAATGCAAGTTTATCACAATTTTTGTTTAGCCCTTTCTATATGCTGTGCTAAGATGCTAGGGATACAGAGGTGATAAAACAGTTTCCTCATTTAATGGAGGAGAAAAATAGTTTGTCTCAAGAAATTCTAGGGCAGAGCCCTGCGTAGGGTGCTTTGGGAACCCAGAGGAGAGCACTGAGCCTAATCCGAGGGTTTAGAGAGGGGTCTGGGGAGAGAGAACTCTTGACTTGAATGAGCCTTGAAAGGAGAGAAGGGGTTGTAGTCAAGAAGTCTTTTTTTCTTTTTGGCTTGTGGAATTTTAGTACCCTGACCAGGGAATGAACCTGGGCCATAGCAGTGAAAGTGCTGAGTCTTAACCATTGGACCTCCAGGGAATCCCAAGGATGGACTAGTCTTAAGAAGTGTTCTCTGTCCCACAGCCACTCTTACCTAAAAGCTCAAATTGCTGAAATTGCTGGTAGCTTCTTGTCTGTATCAAAGAACTTGTTTTTGTTTGGGAATCTTTATTAGACAAGTATAAAGTTGTCTGTTGGATTTAGTTTTAGCAGACGTTTTAATAGACGATTCCAAAGTCTATAATGTGATTTTCAATGCCATAGATTGTGGTCACAGACATAAATTACTCCATATATCAGGCCTTCAAATAAAAAATTTGAAAGAATTCTTAAAAGTTTTTTCTTTAACAGCTTTATTGAGCTATAATTCACATACTATGAATTTTATCCATTTAAAGGGTACATTCATCGTCCTTTAGTATATTCACAGTTGTGCATCATCACCACAATTTTAGAACATTTTCCTTACCCCCTAAGATCCCCCACTCCTGCTCCCTAGCATGCTTTAGGCATCTTTCCCTGGTCTTCCCACCTCTCTAGCCCTAGGCAACCAAAAATCTGCTTTCTGTCTCTACAGATTTGCATATTCCAAACATCTCATATGAATGTAATCATACAATATGTTGTTCTTTTTAACTGGCTTTTTCCCCCAATTTAGCAAAGTGTTTTCAAGATTCATCTATATTGTAGCAGGTATCAGCATTTCATTTTTTGTTGTTGATAGAAAATTCCGTTTATAGATATACTGCATTTTATATATCCATTATCAGTTGATGGAGACCTCAGTGAAAAGATAATGTGAATAGAAAACTCTAATCTGGCCCATGTTTAAGTCTTTCATTCAAAATACTTTGTGCCTATAAAGTGTAAAGTATTGTGCTGGGTGCTGGTTATTCATTAAGGAGCAAAAATAAAGACCCTACTATTATGATGCTTACAATCTAATGTGTAGGTAACCAGAAAAGTAAAATATTCTAACGAGACAGGAACAGGGAGAGAGACTAACAAGATAAACTTTTTTTTTTGTTTTCTCTTAATTGTTTTAGGCAATAAAAAGTTGCAAAAATAGTGAGAATTTTTTTTATGCCCTTGACCTAAGATTCTCTAAGTGTTTCAAATTTACCACCCCGGTTTCATCCTTATTCTTTTTCTGTGTGCGTCATACACAGATACACATGTACATTTGTTGCTACAGTGTTTGAGAGCAAGTTTTAGATGTAAAACCCCTTTACCTCTAAATACTTAACTATATATGAGAGGTGGTGTGTGTGTTCCTAAACTTAAGGACATCCTCTTGCATAACCCCATGCAATAATCAGAATCATTGTTGGTTGACATCAGTATTATTGATTTGATGAACTGAACTGCTCAATACTATTTGATTTAAGGGAATTAAAATCAATTCAGTGCTAGTAGCTTTACAAACTTAATTCAGATTTTACCAGTTGTCATGCTTTGCCATATATACACAATAGAATACTACTTAGCCATAAAAAAGAATGAAACTGCCATTTGCAATAATATGGATATACTTGGAGGGTATAATGCTAAGTGAAATAAGAGAAAAACAAATACTGTATGATAACATATGAAATCTAAAAAATAAAGCAAACTAGTGAGTGTAACAAAAAAGAAACAAGATAGATCTAGAGAACAAACTAGTTCTCATTGGGGAGAGGGAGAGGGGAAGAGGAGAAGCAAGATAGGGGTATGGAATTAAGAGGCACATTTCACAGTTGTGCATCATCACCACAATTTTAGAACATTTTCCTTACCCCCTAAGATCCCCCACTCCTGCTCCCTAGCATGCTTTAGGCATCTTTCCCTGGTCTTCCCACCTCTCTAGCCCTAGGCAACCAAAAATCTGCTTTCTGTCTCTACAGATTTGCATATTCCAAACATCTCATATGAATGTAATCATACAATATGTTGTTCTTTTTAACTGGCTTTTTCCCCCAATTTAGCAAAGTGTTTTCAAGATTCATCTATATTGTAGCAGGTATCAGCATTTCATTTTTTGTTGTTGATAGAAAATTCCGTTTATAGATATACTGCATTTTATATATCCATTTATCAGTTGATGGAGACCTCAGTGAAAAGATAATGTGAATAGAAAACTCTAATCTGGCCCATGTTTAAGTCTTTCATTCAAAATACTTTGTGCCTATAAAGTGTAAAGTATTGTGCTGGGTGCTGGTTATTCATTAAGGAGCAAAAATAAAGACCCTACTATTATGATGCTTACAATCTAATGTGTAGGTAACCAGAAAAGTAAAATATTCTAACGAGACAGGAACAGGGAGAGAGACTAACAAGATAAACTTTTTTTTTTGTTTTCTCTTAATTGTTTTAGGCAATAAAAAGTTGCAAAAATAGTGAGAATTTTTTTTATGCCCTTGACCTAAGATTCTCTAAGTGTTTCAAATTTACCACCCCGGTTTCATCCTTATTCTTTTTCTGTGTGCGTCATACACAGATACACATGTACATTTGTTGCTACAGTGTTTGAGAGCAAGTTTTAGATGTAAAACCCCTTTACCTCTAAATACTTAACTATATATGAGAGGTGGTGTGTGTGTTCCTAAACTTAAGGACATCCTCTTGCATAACCCCATGCAATAATCAGAATCATTGTTGGTTGACATCAGTATTATTGATTTGATGAACTGAACTGCTCAATACTATTTGATTTAAGGGAATTAAAATCAATTCAGTGCTAGTAGCTTTACAAACTTAATTCAGATTTTACCAGTTGTCATGCTTTGCCATATATACACAATAGAATACTACTTAGCCATAAAAAAGAATGAAACTGCCATTTGCAATAATATGGATATACTTGGAGGGTATAATGCTAAGTGAAATAAGAGAAAAACAAATACTGTATGATAACATATGAAATCTAAAAAATAAAGCAAACTAGTGAGTGTAACAAAAAAGAAACAAGATAGATCTAGAGAACAAACTAGTTCTCATTGGGGAGAGGGAGAGGGGAAGAGGAGAAGCAAGATAGGGGTATGGAATTAAGAGGCACAAACTATTAGATATAAAATCAATAAGATACAAGCATATAATATATTGTAAAACAGGGAATATAGCTAATATTCTATAACAACTGTAAATGGAGTATAACCTTTAAAAATTGTGAATCACTGTGTTTGTTGTACTTATACTAAAACTTACATACTTAAGTCTATATGTGCTTATATACTTAAAACATACTCTATTGTACTTCAACTATATGACTCTTTGAAGAGTACAGACCACTTATTTTGTACAATGTTGTCAGTCTGACTTTGTCTGATGTTTTCAGGTTAAGTGTTTTAACTTACAGAAATAATGTTTTGTCCTCAAATATTGGGAGGCATATGCTGTCAATTTGTCTCATTACTCGTAGTGTTAACTTTGATCACTTGATTGAGGGGGTGACTGCCAGATTTTCCTACCATAAGGTTTATTTTTGTATCTTGTGAAACTATTCACAGATACTGTTTCTTATCTTATTTTCACAGACCAGTTTTAGCATCCATTGATGAATATGGCCTTTAACAGTTACTAACTTAGGGGTTGCAAAATGAAGACTTTCAAGCTCTGTCATTCCTCTGTGCAAGGAATTCTCCTATGAGGAGGGGCTTTCTTTTGCTCTGTTTGTTGTTGCATAGACTTACAGGTTCATATGCAGTGGGTTGTAATTCATTACTCGTCATTTGCCTTACTGCTCAGTTGTCCTAAACTGTCTAGCAAGAGCCTTTTAATGTTTTAGCGTTGGATCCCTTTGTCCTGGCCGTGCTGGCTCTTCGCGGCTGTGTGGGCTTTCTCTGGTGGGGTGAGCGGGGCTGCCCTCGAGCTGTGGCGCACAGGCTTCCCGCTGCAGTGGCTCCCCTTGTCCAGAGCTCGGGCTCACGAGCACAGCTTCTGTACACACAGGCGTAGTTGCTCTGCGGCATGTGGGATCTCCTGGATCAGGGATATAACCCGTGTCTCCTGCATTGGCAGGGGGTTCTTTACTTCTGAGCCACCAGGGAAGCCCTAGGAGAGCCTTTTGAGGTTTGCTCTTGTCTGCCTTTGGCGTGGCCCCATCCTCCCTTGAGAGCTTACTTGCTGGCCTCAGAGGTGTTCCAGCTTTACTTTGTACTTTTCTTGTTCCATACTTTGTACTGGCTGCTTTTCTAAAGCACGCTGATTCCTTTTATTGGGGATTATATTATAGTAAAGCAATGAATTCATACTGATATGTTTCGTTCCCTCACCTTAGCGTTCACTCTATCCTTTCTTTATTTATGATCTCTTCTCTTATATCAAGAAGCTTGCCTCTCATTATGCACAGTGTTACTTATTTGCTCAATTTCAGAATACACTTCACGTGATTTTGGAATTGCTAACCCATACCACTGCTAATTTACTAACATGAGTCCACATTTATCTATAGTTTTTATTCTTAGCCTTAGACTTGGAGAATGTGTTCAAAATACTATATTCTAGAGTTACTTCTTCCTCAACCCCCTTCCCCCATCTTCAATATGATTGATAATTAAGTTCATTTCATTATATTCCATTTTGGGTCCTCTGTGTTCTTATTTATTAGACGATATGAAATATTAAAATAGTTAATGTTACTTAGTATATATGACTTGTGAGGATGATACTTTATATATTTGCACATTAATAGGTTTTAAAGTAAGTTTTATGATACTCTTGCTATATACGTGTGATATTAGTTTATAAGATAACAATATATAATACATGTGCTAAGTAATATAGTCAGGTATAGGACAAAATTATTTTGTAAAAGCTTGGTCACAGAGTGAGTTTGTTAATTCTGTTGATTATAGATGTAAAATATGTAATAATGTAATGCCATATAAACAGCCGATCAGTATTTTTTATGTCAGATTGGAATGACTGTATTCTAGAATTGCATATAACTGTTAGCTATTTACAGGTTAAAATGAAAACTTTTGTGATGATTTATAAAATTAAGTCGAGTGTAAGTCTTCAGTTTCTCAGGTTTCATTAGTTTTTCTTCTTGTGCTGTATAGCTTTGTTTCAGAGGTGTATGTAGTCTCATGAATGCACTGTAATAGGATGTGATGACATCATGGATTAGATGTCAGTCCTGACCACACACACCTCAGGATGCACGTGCCTGTTTGTTTCTGAGTCTTCAGCATTTTGCTGTGAATGGAATTCAGCTCCTGGGATGTTATTAGCAGAGTGCCTGCAGCCACAGAAGAGTACCAGTTCAATGGCCAGTGAATAATTTAGGCATCAGTTGTGTGGCGAGATTGTGTTACTTAGGAGAGAATCTAATACATGTGCTAAACTTTGACATTAAAAAGAACAAATGTGTTTTTTCTTTTTTTGAGAGAACAGTGAATTACAAAAAGTTTTAGATTTACTTATCTAAAAACAGTGTACTAATTAAAATTTTTTTGATTTAATGTTTTTGAAATTTTATTAGTTATGGATGCTCTCTGTCAGAAAAAAATTCAGTAATAGAGAAGGCCAAGAAGCAAAACAGGAACAATTTCCCCCTTTACTGTGACTCTGCCTTGTAATTTTTAGAATGTTTTATACTTTATAAGCACTTCTCTGTGGTATATGTTTTGTTTGTTTTCTGATATTGCTAGAGGGAACCTTCTTGTAAGTCCTTGGACACTTGTAGTTGGTTTATTTCCACAACATTTCTAGAAGGAAACTTGTTGGGTCAGAGGATATTAACATTGTGCTATTGGGCACTGCCAAATTGCCTCTCAGAATGTTGTCTTGTTCCAGTTTACAGTCTTGCCAATAACGTGTGAAAATGTCCTTTTCTTCACCTTCTTGTCATCACGAGGGCATTTTTTTTTTTTTGATTGGTAGCTGTAGCTGTAAATAGGCAAAAAAGAAAATCATTTAAGTTTTATCTTCAGTCTTCACTACATTTTAAAAAGTTTTATGTATTTCTTCCAGAAAAGGCAATGGCATCCCTCTCCAGTACTCTTGCCTGGAAAATCCCAGGGATGGAGGAGTCTGGTGGGCTGGAGTCCA
>SJYC01102209.1:0-40078 GCA_006408675.1 Madoqua kirkii | reverse complement strand
GCTCAGTTGTCCTAAACTGTCTAGCAAGAGCCTTTTAATGTTTTAGCGTTGGATCCCTTTGTCCTGGCCGTGCTGGCTCTTCGCGGCTGTGTGGGCTTTCTCTGGTGGGGTGAGCGGGGCTGCCCTCGAGCTGTGGCGCACAGGCTTCCCGCTGCAGTGGCTCCCCTTGTCCAGAGCTCGGGCTCACGAGCACAGCTTCTGTACACACAGGCGTAGTTGCTCTGCGGCATGTGGGATCTCCTGGATCAGGGATATAACCCGTGTCTCCTGCATTGGCAGGGGGTTCTTTACTTCTGAGCCACCAGGGAAGCCCTAGGAGAGCCTTTTGAGGTTTGCTCTTGTCTGCCTTTGGCGTGGCCCCATCCTCCCTTGAGAGCTTACTTGCTGGCCTCAGAGGTGTTCCAGCTTTACTTTGTACTTTTCTTGTTCCATACTTTGTACTGGCTGCTTTTCTAAAGCACGCTGATTCCTTTTATTGGGGATTATATTATAGTAAAGCAATGAATTCATACTGATATGTTTCGTTCCCTCACCTTAGCGTTCACTCTATCCTTTCTTTATTTATGATCTCTTCTCTTATATCAAGAAGCTTGCCTCTCATTATGCACAGTGTTACTTATTTGCTCAATTTCAGAATACACTTCACGTGATTTTGGAATTGCTAACCCATACCACTGCTAATTTACTAACATGAGTCCACATTTATCTATAGTTTTTATTCTTAGCCTTAGACTTGGAGAATGTGTTCAAAATACTATATTCTAGAGTTACTTCTTCCTCAACCCCCTTCCCCCATCTTCAATATGATTGATAATTAAGTTCATTTCATTATATTCCATTTTGGGTCCTCTGTGTTCTTATTTATTAGACGATATGAAATATTAAAATAGTTAATGTTACTTAGTATATATGACTTGTGAGGATGATACTTTATATATTTGCACATTAATAGGTTTTAAAGTAAGTTTTATGATACTCTTGCTATATACGTGTGATATTAGTTTATAAGATAACAATATATAATACATGTGCTAAGTAATATAGTCAGGTATAGGACAAAATTATTTTGTAAAAGCTTGGTCACAGAGTGAGTTTGTTAATTCTGTTGATTATAGATGTAAAATATGTAATAATGTAATGCCATATAAACAGCCGATCAGTATTTTTTATGTCAGATTGGAATGACTGTATTCTAGAATTGCATATAACTGTTAGCTATTTACAGGTTAAAATGAAAACTTTTGTGATGATTTATAAAATTAAGTCGAGTGTAAGTCTTCAGTTTCTCAGGTTTCATTAGTTTTTCTTCTTGTGCTGTATAGCTTTGTTTCAGAGGTGTATGTAGTCTCATGAATGCACTGTAATAGGATGTGATGACATCATGGATTAGATGTCAGTCCTGACCACACACACCTCAGGATGCACGTGCCTGTTTGTTTCTGAGTCTTCAGCATTTTGCTGTGAATGGAATTCAGCTCCTGGGATGTTATTAGCAGAGTGCCTGCAGCCACAGAAGAGTACCAGTTCAATGGCCAGTGAATAATTTAGGCATCAGTTGTGTGGCGAGATTGTGTTACTTAGGAGAGAATCTAATACATGTGCTAAACTTTGACATTAAAAAGAACAAATGTGTTTTTTCTTTTTTTGAGAGAACAGTGAATTACAAAAAGTTTTAGATTTACTTATCTAAAAACAGTGTACTAATTAAAATTTTTTTGATTTAATGTTTTTGAAATTTTATTAGTTATGGATGCTCTCTGTCAGAAAAAAATTCAGTAATAGAGAAGGCCAAGAAGCAAAACAGGAACAATTTCCCCCTTTACTGTGACTCTGCCTTGTAATTTTTAGAATGTTTTATACTTTATAAGCACTTCTCTGTGGTATATGTTTTGTTTGTTTTCTGATATTGCTAGAGGGAACCTTCTTGTAAGTCCTTGGACACTTGTAGTTGGTTTATTTCCACAACATTTCTAGAAGGAAACTTGTTGGGTCAGAGGATATTAACATTGTGCTATTGGGCACTGCCAAATTGCCTCTCAGAATGTTGTCTTGTTCCAGTTTACAGTCTTGCCAATAACGTGTGAAAATGTCCTTTTCTTCACCTTCTTGTCATCACGAGGGCATTTTTTTTTTTTTGATTGGTAGCTGTAGCTGTAAATAGGCAAAAAAGAAAATCATTTAAGTTTTATCTTCAGTCTTCACTACATTTTAAAAAGTTTTATGTATTTCTTCCAGAAAAGGCAATGGCATCCCTCTCCAGTACTCTTGCCTGGAAAATCCCAGGGATGGAGGAGTCTGGTGGGCTGGAGTCCATGGGGTCGCTGAGACTCGGACATGACTGAGCGACTTCACTTTGACTTTTCACTTTCATGCATTGGAGAAGGAAATGGCAACCCACTCCAGTGTTCTTGCCTGGAGAATCCCAGGGACGGGGGTGCCTGGTGGGCTGCTGTCTATGGGGTCGCACAGAGTCGGACACAACTGAAGTGACTTAGCAGCAGCATGTGTGTCTTCTTTGTCGTGTGTTATACTGGTAGATACTCTTTTATATGGAGAATGAGAATGTCCAAATAAACAGAGTTCATATAAAAATAATATTTATTGATGGCTTAGTACCAGCCACTGTGCTGAAAACGTTTACCCTTTACCCTCGTAGCAATCATGGTAAGTGGTAGTGTTGTCTTTAGTTGACGGATAGGGGAGTTGAGATTCAGATATGTTAAGCAACTTGCCCAGTGGTACAGTTAATTGCAGAGCTGTGATCTGAGCACAGTTCGGCCTGTCTGTTTACTGTGTTCCTTCTCCAGAGATTTCCCTTCATCTTCCTGAAACTCCTGTGCTGGAGGACACTGATGACTTGTTTGTTAACCACCAAGTTTGGGAGTTTTTTTTTTTTTTTTAAGAAGTCCACATCTGGCTGGACCTCTGTCTTTCAATGCTGCCAGTGCTTTATTGTACTGAAATGTTCTCTGCTAGTTTCCTACACATCATAACCCTCAGATTCTTCTTTCACTTTGCTAGCTTTTTTGTTCTTCTTTACACCTCTTAAATGAGTACACCCCCCAGGGTTCAGTTTGGGCCACTTGCTCATTCAGTATACTTGCCTTTTGGAGACCTTACTCTCTCCCATGACTTCAATTTGTTTGTTGTGTGGTAAATTTTCGAATACCTTCCTGTAGCCCTGATCTCACTTTGAACATGTAATTTGTTTCCAGTTACCTCCTTGGACAGTCTCTGGGTGTTACTAACTTATGTTCAAATGATTCCTCTTTATCCCAAGGCTTCTCATCTCCCTATTACATATCAGAATTATTGAAGAACTATTTCCATTGGATGTTTCTGTCCTGTGTATCTAATCATTTTCTGACCAAATCCTGTTATCTTCATATGTTAATTTTGCCATGTTCTTCTCACTGCTTTGTTCTGGTCTGGACTTGGTACTAGATTAGTCATTGATTTTTTAAAACCTGTAGTCTCTGCCTCTTACTCTTCTTATCCTGAATTGTTAGAGATGTGTTGTGGATTGGTTTGAGAGATCACAGGATTGTGTACACACAGATATGCTAGAAGACTTTTTTTGTTTTTAAAACTACTTTGCTCTTTTTCACTCCTTCAGTTCTGATCAGCAAATGTCACAAAATAGTGAACTTTTGGAAACTGAATTTCAGTGGCATCAAGATTATGGCATGAATTTTCCTGATGGTACAGTGGATAAGAATCTTCTGCCAATGCAGGGGATCATGGGTTTGATCCCTGGTCCAGAAAGACCTTATATGCTCTGGAGCAGTTAAACCCGTGCGCCACAACTGCTGGAGCCTGTGCATCCTGGAAGCCATGTGGCTTCTCTTGTTGCAGAGCACGTGCTCTAGGGTGCACACCACGACCACGAGTGACCCTTGCTCACCACAACTAGAGAAAGCCCGTGAGCAGCAGTGAAGACCCTGTGCAGTACCCCCGCCCAAAAAATAAATTATGGCATACGTTTGGCCTGAAATAGTTGTACACATTTCGATGACACTGATAAAGTAATCAAAAAAGGGATCAGAATACTTTAAAAATGTGTGAATAGAATGTTGTGCTTAGGAAGCATTTGGTAACTTTCAGGGGGTTCATAGTACACCCCCGGGTAACATGAGCCCTGTATCTCTGTTATGTCAGGAGTCTCTCTGTGATAGGGAGCTGTTTCATACTGTAGCAGAATGCTCCCTGGGATTGTAAAGTAAATGTGGATTTTCCCCTTTCCTTCCTCTAAAGCTAAATTAATCATCAGTAGTTCATAAAGAGAAGGCAATAGCACCCCACTCCAGTACTCTTGCCTGGAAAATCCCATGGACAGAGGAGCCTGGCGGGCTGTAGTCCATGGGGTCGCTAAGAGTCAGGCACAACTGAGCGACTTCACTTTTCACTTTCATGCGTTGGAGAAGGCAATGGCAACCCGCTCCAGTGTTCTTGCCTGGAGAATCCCAGGGACGGGGGAGCCTGGTGGGATGCCGTCTATGGGGTCGCAGAGTTGGACATGATTGACGCAACTTAGCAGCAGTTCATAAAGATAAAAATATTTGTGTTAAGATGTTGGATGTATAAGCAAATAGAGATGGAAACAGCTGTATAGACATTTAGTCTATCTTACTGTGTAGAAGAGACCAGTGAGATCCAATATACCTAAATGAGAATTTTCATATCAACATTTATAAATAACTATATGTAATATGTATGTAATAGGGTTATATTTGATTTTGAGAAATAACAAAGTAATAGTAAATTATCTTTGTAAACAGTAAAACATAATGGTAGAAGTTGACAATCAGTGACTGCAAACGCCATCTGAAAACAGGTATCATTTTCAAACAAAATACTCCTCAGTCAGTTCAGTTCAGTCACTCAGTCGTGTCCGACTCTTTGAGACCTCATAAATTGCAGCACACCAGGCCTCCTTGTCCATCACCAACTCACGGAGCTCACCCAAACTCAAGTCCATCGAGTCAGTGATGCCATCCAGCCATCTCATCCTCTGTCATCCCCTTCTCCTCCTGCCCCCAAGCCCTCCCAGCATCAGAGTCTTTTCCAATGAGTCAGCTCTTTGCATTAGGTGACCAAAGTATTGGAGTTTCAGCTTTAGTGTCAGTCCTTCCAGTGAACACCCAGGACTGATCTCCTTTAGGATGGACTGGTTGGATCTCCTTGCAGTCCAAGGGACTCTCAAGAGTCTTCTCCAACACCACAGTTCAAAAGCATCAATTCTTCGGTGCTCAGCTTTATTCACAGTCCAACTCTCACATCCATACATGACCACAGGAAAAACTATAGCCTTGACTAGACGGACCTTTGTTGGCAAAGTAATGTCTCTGCTTTTGAGTATGCTATCTAGGTTGGTCATAACTTTCCTTCCAAGGAGTAAGCGTCTTTTAATCTCATGGCTGCAGTCACCATCTTCAGTGATATTGGAGCCCCCCAAAATAAAGTCTGACACTGTTTCCACTGTTTCCCCATCTATTTCCCATGAAGTGATGGGACCAGATGCCATGATCTTCGTTTTCTGAATGTTGAGCTTTAAGCCAACTTTTATACTCTCTTCTTTCACTTTCATCAAGAGGCTTCTTAGTTCCTCTTCACTTTCTGCCATAAGGGTGTTGTCATCTGCATATTAGAAGTATTTAAAAGGAATAAACTCACTGAATAAACTCATTTGAATAATATGGTGGTGAAACTGTAATATGACAGAAATGTGTGTTTGAATCTTTTAAAGATTTTATTTGCTCTAACTTGCTTTTCATTAACATAAGTCCTTCAGAGAGAATGCCACTGAATTAGTAACAAGATTCTAAACACGATATAGTATTTTAGATATAATGGTCTTTCTTTTTAGGACTTATGAGGAAATACTTCTTAGTGGTTCATACAAGGCATTAAAAGAGTGTTGGAAGGAATGACAGAATTTTAGTAAAAAAAAAACACAAATGAAATATTATATTTATGTCTGCTAAATAATGCCAGATTATTTATTCATAGGTTCATAGTGTCAGCTCTGCTACTTTATTGTATCACTTAGAGCAAGTTATTTAACCTTTCTGAGCCTAGTTTACTCATATGTAAAATATTAGCTACCTCAAAGAGTCTTATGAAAGTGAAACTCCATAATGCATGTAAAGCAACTAATACAGTCTTCAGGACAGTTTTATAAGTAGAAGCTACTTTTAAAAACAATGTATGGTTTAAAGGAAATGTGTAGTGGTAACAAGGTAAAAAACAGTGTATGGTTTAAAGGAAATGTGTAGTGGTAACAAGATAATAAGGAGTCTCCCTAATTATCCCCTGTGGGCCTGCATTGGGTATATGTGCTGCTTTATTCTTTGAAGCAGAGCCTGTGAGATCTTAGAAAAAGTAGCATTAGTATAATGCACAAACCTAAGCATTATATCCCATTGAATTTTGACAAATGCATACACGGTATGTGTAACCCAAGTTCACGTGTGTCTCCTAGAAAATTCTCTCATGTCTCTTTCCATTCATTCTCTGTCCCTCCATCTTGACTTTTCATTTTTCCGCAACACATTAGCTTTTCTTTTCTACTTTTTGAGTTTGTGTTCATAACAGTTAATCCAGCCATTGTTGTTAATGTCCGCTTTTCTCCACATGGCTGTCCCTTAAGTGAGCCACATTTATTATTCCACCACATGGAAGGGGCAGCTTTGTCACAAACCAGGTGGCCTTGCGTGAGTGCGTCTGTTTTGGACTCACTGTTCTCCGCCTTTTCCGGGGCGAGTGTCATGGTGCAGTTACCACGCTTGACGGTGTGCGCCCTTTGCTGTCCTTTAAAGGCTTCTGTGTGAACTGCAGAATGTGTCAGTCCTACAAAAGACCCTTTCATTTTTGAAGTCTAGATATATTTCCTGGGAATGCTTGGGGAGTTATGTTCTTTCAGAGCTTTAAAGATGTTGTAATCTGGTGACCATTATTTCTATAAGTAATTGGCTCCTTTGATGATGGTATGTCCTTCATACCATACATGATGGTATGTACCCAGAAGGGTACACTTACGGATTTTTCTTTGGTTTAAGCAATTGACATCTGTGTGTATGTATAATTCTGCCTGGCCTTATATAAATCCCCTTTCTTCTCTATATTTTACTGTTAAAAAACTTTTCAGACTTAGAAATAATATGAAAGAGTTTACAGTGACCATGCATATGCTCCCTACTTGGATTCTCTAATTAAGATTTTGCTACATAGCTTTATCACAGATACTCCCTCTGTCCATTTATCATTCCATCCTTTTCTCACGAGACAATTCAAAGTTATAGATGTCCGCACATGGTACCATTATACACTTATGCATGCTACACTTATGCATAACATAGCTTAGTATTTATTTGTGGTTCTTTTTTTGTGAGGACATTTTTTTATATAGTATAATGCACAAACCTAAGCATTATATCCCATTGAATTTTGACAAATGCATACACATGTGTAACCCAAGTTCACGTGTGTCTCCTAGAAAATTCTCTCATGTCTCTTTCCATTCATTCTCTGTCCCTCCATCTTGACTTTTCCTTTATTCACAACACATTAGTTTTTCTTTTCTAGAACTTCACGTCAGTGGAACACACCTTTTGTCTAAAGTTTATTTTACTCAAGGATTTTGTGATTTGGGGTATTTTGTTCTTGTATCAGATCATTTCTTTTTATTGATAAGTTTTAGTTTTCCAAGCCTCCCTTATACTTTGCCTCTCAGTTTTGGAATCAGCCATTTCTCTAAGGTCCCTACTTCCTTTTAAGTATAATGGTATTTAGATGTCAAGAATTTGTTGTTTTAACAAGTAGATTCCAGGGTTTTTTTTGGTGAAACTGTCTATCATTTAATTCATTCTCTTGTACAGTTTTTATCATTAAGGTGCCTGTTATTATTTCAATAACTCGATAATTAGGGCTGCCTCTGTTAATTTTTCCTCTTTTTGTTTCTTTGCATTTGATTATAGTTCTTATTCAGAGAAGACAATGGCAACCCACTCCAGTACCTTAGGCTGGTAACTTTTTGTTTGTTTGCTTGTTTCTTTAGTACTGGACCTTGGGTATTATTAAGTGTTAGATAGCATCATTCTTGAAGAAGGCAGTGGCACCCCACTCCAGTACTCTTGCCTGGAAAATCCCATGGATGGAGGAGTCTGATAGGCTGTAGTCCATGGGGTCACTAAGAATCAGACATGACTGAGCGACTTCACTTTGACTTTTCATTTTCATGCATTGGAGAAGGAAATGGCAACTCACTCCAGTATTCTTGCCTAGAGAATCCCAGGAATGGGGGAGCCTGGTGGGCTGCTGTCTATGGGGTCGCACAGAGTTGGACACAACTGAAGTGACTTAGCAGCAGCAGCATCATTCTTGTGGTATTCCTGCTGAAAATAGATGACTTGAACCTCCTTGTGAGGAAACATTCAGTTCAGGTCATTCGCTCAGTTGTGTCGACTCTTTGCGACCCCATGAATCACAGGGGATCTCCCTGTCCATCACCAACTCCCAGAGTTCACTCAAACTCACGTCCATCGAGTCAGTGATGCCATCCAGCCATCTCGTCCTCTGTCGTCCCCTTCTCCTCCTGCCCCCAGTCCCTCCCAGCATCAGAGTCTTTTCCAGTGTGTCAGCTCTTTGCATGAGGTGGCCAAAGTACTGGAGTTTCAGTTTTAGCATCATTCCTTCCAAAGAACACCCAGGACTGATCTGAACTCAAATTGTGGGACAGTCTACAAAATAACTAGTTCATAGTCTTAAAAAATGACAGCTTCATAAGGACCACAGAAATGCTGAGAAACTATCCCAGGTAAAGGGAACTAAAGAGACATGGGTGTAGGATTTATTTTTAAAAATTGTTTATTGTGAAAGAAGGCATATTGAGACAGTTGGCAAAATCTGAAGTATCACATTAATATTAATTTACTGGTTTTGACAGGAATTACATGTTGTAACTATGTAAGAGGCTCCCCTTGTTTTTAGCAGGTAAACACTGAATGAAGCATTTAAGGGTAAAGAGATTCAGTGTTTGCATCTTAACTGTCAAATGATTTATAAAAATCATATTTGTATGTGTATATAAAAGATAATACAAGTGTGATAAAATGTTAATGTTTAGAAATCTGATTGCGAGTATATAAGAATTCTTTGTATTGTATGTCAACTTAAAAAGTTCTAACAGAAAAAATATGAGAAAAATAGTGATATATGTGCTGAGTTAAGTGAAATTTAAGAATTTCACCTTTAAGAAATGTGCCACCAGATTGAGAGCTCGCACTTGGTGAGTCAGTATCTAATCTTCTACCTGCTTGTTGCTGCATGGTCTTATGATTGAATAATGCATTTGCAGTAGTTCACAAGATAAAATGATCTATCTAGTGGTGCTGACGAACTTGGATTTTCACTGAGACTTCATGGTCAGTGATGTTTTAAAGCCCTCCTACTTAGAGAACTTGGAAAGTTACTTCTGTGCTTTGGTTTCCTCTTGGCTACAGTGGGATAATACAGTGCCTACTTTAGAGGATTTTGTTAGAATATAATGAGATAGTGAGCATAAAACATTTAGTACAAAATCTGATTATTCAATAGAGCTCAATAAACATATTTTTGTTATTTTCAATATTTTTGAAAAATTGCGAATTAAATAATTAAATAATTTTTGTTGTCTGATTTAAACACACCATCTAGATTATGAATTTCTGTTGGCATCCACTGATGATACATTATAATTTTAAATGTATCTCATAGTCAAATAAATTTGAGAAGTTCTGGATTGTTTTGTACTTCCCTCCTCATCACCTGTAGTATAATACCAACTCAGCTCCTTGGCTTTTCCCTCTTGATATTTATTAACAACTGTGTTCTCAGTTTTCTCTTCCGTAAAATGGAATTTTAGGATCTTTCCTACTGTTCTTGACAGGTAAAACATAAAACATGGACTTCCCTGGTGCTCCAGCAGTTAGGACTCCAGGTTTCTACTGCAGGGGGCTCGGGTTCAATTGCTGGTCGGGTATTTAAGATCCCGCTCATTCCTCAAGGTGCTGCCAAAGAGTAAAAAAAAAAAACCAACAGAAAAAAAAAAAAACAAAACCCAAGCCATGAAAAATAGTACTGTCTGTAAATGAAATAAATTTCTGACTCTACTTTTATAAAATATTAGCTCTTGGTCAGTCATAGGTTTGCAAATCATTGATGTGTACGTCTTTTTGGAATTGGGGTCTAAGTGATATATTTGGCATATTGGTAATGGCTATTAAATCTTTGCTGTCTCCTATCCTCTACCTCTGAGGTTTTACATTTAATATATTTTGAAGATACTTATTATTACTGCAGTCCTTTGTGCTTGGCGCTTTGATGTGGAGAATTGTGCAGCATACTTAAAAGATTAAGTGCCCTTTCAATAAGGATATTTTTAATTGTGGTATTTTTAGCCTACGACTCAAGCTACATTTGAATGAGTGTCTATTCTGAGAGCTTGTACTTTAATTACATTTCATCATGTTATTAAATAGTTGTAGTTACAATCATGAAAGCAATCTGTGAATATCCAGTATTCTCTAGCCTTGTTATTGCATATAGCAGCAAGTTTCTTATCATGGTAAACATTCGTGACTTCAAAAGAAAATATTTCTAGAATATTTTCTAGAAATGTTGATTGGTTCTTTTAAAACTTATTTGCCTTTCTGTCAGTGTCGAGGTTTTGTTGGTGGTTTTTCTTTTTAAAAATGAACATTCTGTAGAATATTGAATCGAGTGCTGATGAAGCTAAAAACAAGCTCCCTAATACATTTTAAGTCTTCTTTCTGTTAAAGGTCTGGTTGTACAAATGTTCTTTCATATTTTCATAAATTTTCATTGCGTTATGATTTGAAAGATTCTTGGAGATCGTCCAGTTCCCCTGTTGTACTTAGAGGCATCTTCTCCATGGTGTCCCTGCAGATGGTATAGAGCCTCTCAGGGCCATCTCCAGTGTTCCTCCCTCCCGAGACTCTGTGTTCCTAGCTTCAGACAGTCACACTTGGAAGTTATTCCTAATAATAAAAGGAAATAAACTGGCTTAACACTGATTATGTGGTCTACTTTGATGGTAGTGATGTTAGAAGAAAACATGAAATTCCTATAAAATTTAGCTGACTGACAATTTTTAAACATTAGTCTTTTATTGTATAGTGGGAGATGCTTGTTTTAGAAACCAGTGTTGTGGAAGTGTGTACTTTGGTCTCCTTTCCAGGTTGATTCCTGAAAGATAACTGCTGTTAAAACTGGGGTGTGTATCCTTTGCTAGATTTGTTGTGTTTGTATAAATACATGTATGTTAGTACTGGTATTTTGTAACCACTTTAGGTCTTTGCTGTCTTTTGCTAAGTATAAGACTTTGCCTGTTGAGTGCATGAGGCTGTGTTTATTAGTAATCACACCTACTGGATGGTCACATCTGTAACACTATTGAACTCATTTCCTAATAGCTTTTGTGAAAGATTGTTGCAGTCATCTTTTGGAACACAGCATCTGCCAAAATAAGAGCCTTATTTTAACTGAGAAGTGTCCTGCAGATATCTATGTATTTAACATGAAAGATTATTTATGGATAAGATGAGCAAATGCTTAAAGATCAGGAAGAGGACTTAGTAAAATGTCACTGTAGTTCTTTCCACAGAAGTATATATCTCACATTTCCCAGTTAGTCTAAAAATCAAAGGTGACATGTTGAAAGAGAAAAAAGAACACATTAATGATAAGTATAGCATCTGAGTGGGAAGACTTCGAGCACGATAAAAGTCTGATAGTTTTAGTAATCTTGGAGATTATTTATTTTAACATGCAGCACTTATGGATCCTGAAGCCATAAAACCTGGCTTTGAATTGTGGCTATACTTCAAAATAGCTGTATGACCCTTAGGCAAGTTCCTTATGCTTGTTTCGTTGTCTGTTAAAAGGATTGTCGTGGCCATCAAATGGGCTAATACTTCTTCTTTCTGTTAAAGGTCTGGTTGTACAAATGTTCTTTCATATTTTCATAAATTTTCATTGCGTTATGATTTGAAAGATTCTTGGAGATCGTCCAGTTCCCCTGTTGTACTTAGAGGCATCTTCTCCATGGTGTCCCTGCAGATGGTATAGAGCCTCTCAGGGCCATCTCCAGTGTTCCTCCCTCCCGAGACTCTGTGTTCCTAGCTTCAGACAGTCACACTTGGAAGTTATTCCTAATAATAAAAGGAAATAAACTGGCTTAACACTGATTATGTGGTCTACTTTGATGGTAGTGATGTTAGAAGAAAACATGAAATTCCTATAAAATTTAGCTGACTGACAATTTTTAAACATTAGTCTTTTATTGTATAGTGGGAGATGCTTGTTTTAGAAACCAGTGTTGTGGAAGTGTGTACTTTGGTCTCCTTTCCAGGTTGATTCCTGAAAGATAACTGCTGTTAAAACTGGGGTGTGTATCCTTTGCTAGATTTGTTGTGTTTGTATAAATACATGTATGTTAGTACTGGTATTTTGTAACCACTTTAGGTCTTTGCTGTCTTTTGCTAAGTATAAGACTTTGCCTGTTGAGTGCATGAGGCTGTGTTTATTAGTAATCACACCTACTGGATGGTCACATCTGTAACACTATTGAACTCATTTCCTAATAGCTTTTGTGAAAGATTGTTGCAGTCATCTTTTGGAACACAGCATCTGCCAAAATAAGAGCCTTATTTTAACTGAGAAGTGTCCTGCAGATATCTATGTATTTAACATGAAAGATTATTTATGGATAAGATGAGCAAATGCTTAAAGATCAGGAAGAGGACTTAGTAAAATGTCAACTGTAGTTCTTTCCACAGAAGTATATATCTCACATTTCCCAGTTAGTCTAAAAATCAAAGGTGACATGTTGAAAGAGAAAAAAGAACACATTAATGATAAGTATAGCATCTGAGTGGGAAGACTTCGAGCACGATAAAAGTCTGATAGTTTTAGTAATCTTGGAGATTATTTATTTTAACATGCAGCACTTATGGATCCTGAAGCCATAAAACCTGGCTTTGAATTGTGGCTATACTTCAAAATAGCTGTATGACCCTTAGGCAAGTTCCTTATGCTTGTTTCGTTGTCTGTTAAAAGGATTGTCGTGGCCATCAAATGGGCTAATACTTACAAAGTGCTTAGAGCATTGCCTGGTTCTTAGTGCTAAGTACCTGTTTGATGTCCAGTCAGTTTAGTCACTCAGTCATGTCCAACTCTTTGTGACCCCATGGACTGCAGCATGCCAGGCTTCCCTGTCCTTCACCAACTTCTGGAGTTTACTCAAACTCATGTCCATTCAGTCAGTGATGCCATCCAACCATCTCATCCTATGTTGTCCCCTTCTCCTCCCACCTTCAATCTTTCCCAGCATCAGGGTCTTTTCCACTGAGTCAGTTCTTCACATCAGGTGGCCAGAGTATTAGAGTTTCAGCTTCAGCATCAGTCCTTCCAATGAATATTCAGGACTGATTTCCTTTAGGATGGATTCGTTGAATCTCCTTGCTGCTCAAGGGATTCTCAAGGAACTCTCAACACCACAGTTCAAAAGCATCAATTCTTCGGTGCTCAGCTTTCTTCACAGTCCAACTCTCACATCCATACATGACTACTGGAAAGACCAAAGCTTTGACTAGATGGACCTTTGTTGGCAAAGTAATGTCTCTGCTTTTTAATATGCTGTCTAGGTTGGTCATAACTTTTTTGAAGGAGCAAGTGCCTTTTAATTTCATGGTTGCAGTCACCATCTGCAGTGATTTTGGAGCCCCCAGAAATAAAATCTGTCACTGTTTCCATTGTTTCCCCATCTTTTTCCCATGAAGTGATGGGACCAGAGGCCATGATCTTTGTTTTCTGAATGTTGAGTTTTAAGCCAGCTTTTTCACCTTCCTCTTTCACTTTCATCAAGAGGCTCTTTATTTCTTCTTCACTTTCTGCCGTAAGGGTGGTGTCATCTGCCTATCTGAGGTTATTGATATTTCTCCTGGCAATCTTGATTCCACCTTATGCATTATCCAGCCCAGCGTTTCTCATGATGTACTCTGCATAGAAGTTAAATAAGCAGGGTGACAATATACAGCCTTGACTTACTCCTTTCCTGATTTGGAACCATTCTCTTGTTCCATGTCCAGTTCTAAGTGTTGCTTCTTGACCTGCATACAGATTTCTCAGGAGGCAGATTGGTATTCCCATCTCTTTAAGAATTTTCCACAGTTTGTTGTGATTTACATAGTCAAAGGCTTTGGCATAGTCAATAAAGTAGAAGTAGACGTTTTTCGCTTTTTCGATGATCCAACGGATGTTGCCAATTTGATCTTTGGTTCTTCTGCCTTTTCTAAATCCAGCTTGAACATCTGAAAGTTCACGGTTCACGGTCTATTGAAGCCTGGCTTGAAGAATTTTGAGCATTACTTTGCTAGCGTGTGAGATGAGAGCAGTGGTGCGGTAGTCTGAGCATTCTTTGGCATTGCCTTTCTTTAGGATTGAAATGATGACCGACCTTTTCCATTCCTTTGGCCACTGCTGATTTTTCCAAATTTTCTGGCATATTGAGTGCAGCACTTTTACAGCATCACCTTTTAGGATTTAAAATAGCTCAACTGGAATTCCATCACCTCCACTAGCTTTGTTTGTGGTGACACTTCATAAGGCTCACTTGATTTCGCATTCCAGGATGTCTGGCTGTAGGTGAGTGATCACACCATCATGATTATCTGAGTCGTGAAGATCTTTTTTGTATAGTTCTTCTGTGTATTCTTGCCACTTCTTCTTAATACCTTCTGCTTCTGTTGCTGCTCCTGCTGCTAAGTCGCTTCAGTCGTGTCCGACTCTGTGTGACCCCATAGACGGCAGCCCACCAGGCTCCCCCGTCCCTTGGATTCTCCAGGCAAGAACACTGGAGTGGCTTGCTATTTCCTTCTCCAGTGCATGAAAGTGAAAAGTGAAAATGAAGTCGCTCAGTCGTGCCCAGCTCTTAGCGATCCCATGGACTGCAACAGTCCACCAGGCTCCTCTGTCCATGTTAGGCCAAACAATTTCTGTACTTTATTGTACCCATCTTTGCATGAAATGTTCCCTTGGTGTCTCTAATTTTCTTGAAGAGATCTCTAGTCTCCCATTCTATTGTTTTCCTCTGTTTCTTTGCATTGATCACTGAGGAAGGCTTTCTTATCTTTCCTTGCTAGTCTTTGGAACTCTGCATTCAAATGGGAACTCTGCATTCATCTGATACAAAGAACTGACTCACTGGAAAAGACCCTGATGCTGGGAAAGATTGAAAGTGCGAGGAGACGTAGACAGCAGAGAATGAGATGGTTGGATGGCATCACTGACTCAACGGACATGAGTTTAAATAAACTTCAGGAGCTGGTGATGGACAGGGAGATCTGGCTTGCTGTAGTCCAGGGGATCACAAAGAGTCAGACACAACGACTGAACTGAACTGATTTAAATGGGTATTATCTTTCCTTTTCTCCTTTGCCTTTCCCTTCTCTTCTTTTCATAGCTTTTTGTAAGGCCTCCTCAGGCAATCATTTTGTCTTTTTGCATTTCTCTTCCTTCACAATGGTGTTGATCACTGCCTCCTGTACAAGATCATGAACCTCCATCCATAGTTCTTCAGGCACTCTGTATCAGATCTAATGCCTTGAATCTATTTGTCACTTTCACTGTATAATTGTAAAGGATTTGATTTAGGTCATACCTGAATGGTCTAGTGGTTTTCCCTACTTTGTTCAATTAAAGTCTGAATTAGGCAATAAGGAGTTTATGATCTGAGCCACAGTCAGCTCCAAGTCTTGTTTTTGCTGACTATTTTTACTTGATGTTATTGCTGTCCTTATATGTATTTTAAAGGATTTACACTGTTTAAAGGATTTAACTGAATGAAACTTGGGTTTAGAAAATGGCAACATAATACTTGTTAAATTTGATTGCCCTAGAAAGCTAAAGACTAATCAAAATTAGGCATAGAACTATTAGAAAACATAGGTCAGTTAGTATATTCTTGGAAAGAAAATGAAGTCGTTCAGTTGTGTCTGACTTTTGCGACCCCATAGACTTAGCTTGCCAGGCTCCTCCATCCATGGGATTTTCCAGGCAAGAGTACTGGAGTGGTTTGCCATTTCCTCCTCCAGGCGATATTCCTAACCCAGGGGTCGAACCCAGGTCTCCTGAATTGTAGGCAGACCTTTTACCTTCTGAGCCACCAGGGAATCCTAGTATCTTCTTATTCTGTGGAGAATAAAGCTAGAACATGACTTTAGTTGAATTGTTAAAAGTAACTTTGGTGTCTATTTCTAGGTTTCCTATTTGTTTGGCTTTCTGTGTTCCTTTCAGTCACAACATCTTATCATTGAGATGGTACAGTATAGAGAAAGGTTTTTGGAATAAGGCATTTGAAATCTCAATTCCATCACTTTCTGGGTAACTTTGGGTACTGTATCAGTTATCTGTTTCTAGGTGACAGCTCCAAAGCTTAATTGCTTCAAAAACGATTTATTATTTCTCATTATTGTGTGGACTGACTGTACTCAGTTGAGGGGTTCTTTTGTTTTACGTGGAACATTTTGTTTACCACATTTTTGATCTCGAAACAGAGGAACAAGGCAGAAATCTCTTTTTAGAACATCTTCTTGAAGTGATAAAGTGTTAAAAATTATTTCTGTGATGTTGGCTGCTGTTAAAGCTCAGTAAGTGGTTTTGACTTTTATTTTATAATCAAAACATTTCACTTGTCCCTAATGTGAAGTGGCTAGCATGTCCAAGTCTCTTGGTTGATACCTGTTTGGCTCATGTATTTAATAAAGATGTTTATAACAGAATGCTAACAGCTTCTACTGTTTGATCAGTTAATTCACTGAACAAACGGATGAGTGAGTACCAGTACGTGCTGGCAGTATTCTCAGTGCTGGGAATATAGCACTGAAAACATTAAAGTTCTTTCCCTCATGGTTTTATGTTCTAGCAGGGGAGGGGAAAACATAATAAGGAAGCGTATCAGTTGGTGGCAGGTGCTATAGACAACAGTAAAGCAAGGTAAAGGAGAAGAGGAAGGTATACGTGCTGGCAGGGGCTTACCCTTCTGTTTAAGTGGTAAAGGAAGGAAGTCTTCCTATCAGGTCTTTGGACAGAAACACGAGTAAGAATGCAGGGATTGCGCCCTGCTTTCCCCTCTGCCAGGAACCTTCTCCTAATAAATGTAAAGTTTTGAGGCAGTGACTATGGTTAGAAGCAGTAAGGAGGCCTGTGCAGGTGGATCAGAGCAAGCAAATGGGATAATGATAGGAAATGTTAGATAGATCTCCTGAGGGCAGAATCCCGTCTTGTATAGAATTTGGCCTTACTGTGAGGCAGGAAGAAGCTGCTAGGAGGTTTGAGGCGAAGAGTGATGTGGTATGACTTGTGTACTAAGTGGTCACTCTGGCTGCTAAGTTGAGAGTAGATTAGGTAGAGGACAAGGCGGAACCAAGAACAGTTAGGAAGCTTGCAGCAAGAGATGCTGGTGGCTTGGATTGTGGTTTTAGCAGTAAAGGTGGGGCAAAATGGTCAAATTCTGAATCTGCTTTGAGGATAAAGTCAATGGGATTTGCTGATAGTTGTGAAAAGAGAGAGTCAGATTTGATTCTCACACCAGTTTTGTGCCTGAGAAATTAGGAGGATAGAGTTGTCATTTCCTGAGATCGGGAAGGCTGGAGGAAGAGTGAGTTGGAGGGAATTGTGAAGATGTTTTGAACGTGTTCAATTTGAGATATCTAATAATTGACAGTAAGAGATATTGAGTAGACAGTTGGATAGGGAAGTCTAAAGTTAGGGGAGAGAGGTCTGGTTTGGAGATGCACATTTGGGTTTAAGAATAAAGGTGATAATTAAAACCATGTGATTGTATGAGATCACCTAAGGGAAGTGAATGTAGATCGAGAAGATAGGTATCTAAAGACAGCCTTGGGACACCCCAGAATTTAAAGGTTGTGGAAATGAGATGGAACTGGAAAGGAATCTGAGAAGGGAGTGCTGGTGAGGTAGAGAGCAGAGTGGTGTCCTGGCAGTCAACTGCAGACTGGTTAATGCAGGAGAGCACAGTCAGCTGTGTCAGATGCTGCAAGCCAAGTAAATAAGGATGTGGCAGTGCAGGGGCTGATGGTGACTTTGACAAGAGCTATTTTGGTGGAATGATGGGGTGATGAAAGCCTGATTAGAGTTGAGTTCAAGACAGGGGCAGAATTGGAGGCAGCTTTTCTTAACAGTGCTTCTAAGAAGGCCTGGTTTAAGGGGGAACAGAGAAGCGGATGATGGCTGAAGGAGGTTATATAAACAAGAACGTTTTTTCTTTTTTCTCGAAATAGGAGATACGGAATAGTGATATCTTTATGTTGGTGGGTGGGGAGAGGGAGGGAGGGAAGAAGGGAGGGAGAGAATGGTGATGAGAGAGACTGAGAAATTGGTGGAATGATGTACTTCAGTGAGTGAGCATGGGTGCCTTAGATAAAAGTCCTGACAGATGCAAGTGGGCTAGTAGACGTGGTGGTGAGAATGTGGAAGTTTCTTTCAGATATCCCCCCCACCCCCGCCAAATAAAGTTGGATGCAAGGACAACAGTCCGGAATGAGGATGGGGAGGAGGTGATGGTTTGAGAAGAGAGGAGGTGTGAATTAGGACAGTGGGAGTATGAATAAATTTGTAAATGTATATGCTGTTTTACATTTTACACAGATTCTTTTACCTAGTCGTTTAGATAATTTTCAGAGTATGCTGCATCAGTAAAATCCATTTCAATAATGAAAATACTAAGGTTTGGGTAAATTACTTGGCGGGATTGCTAGGTGTCTAAAGTGTTTAAAATCTAGCTCTCTCTAGATGATTTTCGTTGTTTGAAGTCATGCATCCTTACCAGATGCAAAGATTTGTCTTCCCAGAACTTTCTGCATAGTAGCACTATAGCAAAACATTCTTATGAAATTTACCCTTAAATTTACCCATGACCCCATGCTCTTTTTATATTAGGTTACCAGTAGATGGTCAAGAAGTTGTTATTGTTATTATTTTTTCATGCCCTAGAGGTTTGCAAAAGAGGTATAGCGCAGGATTAGCTCAGTTGTAAAGCCTGCTGCATTGAAAATCAGCAGTTTCTTTAACACTAGAAACCTTTCCCCGCTTTTGGATATATAAAGGCATTTTCTTCCTGTACTAATCAGTTCTCCGAGGAAGTGATTGTTTTTGGTGTATAGTTTTTCTGCTCCGACCTTCTTCAGCCCTGGAGTACATTCTTGCTAAATAGCCAGGTGAGGTGGCAGGGCCTTTCCTGGTTAACTTTTCATTTTTCATATAGCCGGAAAGTGGAAACAATCCATCATCTGATGAATGGATAAGTATCATTCTGCAATAAAAAAGAAGTGCTGGTACATGCTGCAACATGGTTGAACCCCAAGTGAAGGAAGCTCGCCCTAAGAGATCACATCTTGTACCATTCCATTTTTACGGTATGTCCGGAACAGGCAGAGCTAAAGAGACAGGAGATTTGTGGTGGTCTAGGGATGGAGAAGTTTGGAAAACATGAGGAGTACTGGTAATGGATAAAGCACTTCTTTTGATGGTGATGAAAATGTTCTAAAGTTGATTGGGATAATGGTTGTATAATTCTGTGAATATACTAAAAGCCATTGGATTGTAACATTTGAACAGATAAATCGTATGGTATGTGAATTATGTCTTAATGAAACTTTTTTTTAGAAATACCTTCTGTATCAGATACCTCGAGGAAGACGGTTTTAATTTTATTGTTTTTATCTTTATTGAGTTTAGCATTTATTTGCTTTTTCCAAGTTTGTGCTGCTTTTCTCTGGTGTCTTCTTACTGTCAAAGTAGAGCGAAGCATGTAGCTGTACATTTGTATATAAAGGAAATGGCAATCCACTCCAGTATTCTTGGCCTGGAAAATCCCATGGACCGAGGAGCCTGGCAGGCTTCAGTCCACGGGGTCGCAGGAGTCGGACAGGACTTGGTGACTAAGCCACCGCCGCCAGGGGTGCATCGTCAAGAGAAGCCCTGCTGGCTGGAGCTCTCATTCTCACTGAGAGGTGCCCCCGACAGAACCATCAGAATCTGGGCTTCAGTCTTGTCATTTCAGAAATTACTTGGTCAGTGTCCTAGACTTAACCGGACCTGGGTTGTTCCTGTCACTAAACTCTCAAGAAACTGAAATATATCAGCTTTATGCTAGTTTTATTAGCTTTAGTGAGAAACATTAGGCAGGCTAAATAGTCAAGTTGGCCTAACTGTTGTGTTTTCTGTATCTGAAAGAATAGATTAGGAGCCATATCATGGTCACCACTTTCTTGACGGCCTTGAAATCATCGCATGATCGTAGCGTAATGGCATTTGCCAGGATAACCCAGGGCATCTTTCTCTTATAAGAATATATAACTGTTCCTCAAACTTGACATACTGAGTTCCTGAACTGAGACATCCTTTTTCCCAACAGGGCTAGGTTTCTCTGCCAGTAATTGAATTTTCAACTTAAATAAAAATGAAATAAAGTAAAATGTTCAATTAATAGTCACCTTTTCTGAGTGACAGTATTTCACATGTACTTATTTGAACTATCTACTGCTAACATTCTTTTTGAGTTCTCTAGCAAAGACCCACAGACCATTCAAAGTTTAGTTTACCCACTTAAAAAAAATATTTTTTTAAATTACCCACTTTACCTAGATGTTATATCAGTATTTCAATGCTTCAGAAAAGTAAAAAGGACTTGGTTTTAATGAATATTGATAAGTTTTATTAGTCACATAGCAAAAAAGGAAACATGGCATTTTATGCATAGCCTTTCTTACCATATAACCTAAATTTTTGAATTTGTTTGTGGATGTGACACCTGCCTTCTAATTGTGTTATTATTTATAGAGTGGTAAAGTGGTTTAGTTATACTCTCCACCCAGTGGACGTGTTTAATGTGTACCTTGCCTGTCTACAGACGTACGCTTGTCTGTTCCCTGCTATATCCTCGGCACACCACTCACATTACAGATGCTCAGAAGGGAGTTAAGGTGGATAAGAAAAGAAGTGGAAGAATTTCCTTTAGGTGTAGAACACAAGGTTTATTTTGAGAGTCGTCCATAAATCAGACTTTCTGCTATGGTCATTTATATTCAAAAATACATTTAGCCCAGAGAAGTAATGAGAGCCAGTTAAGAGATATTCAGAAAACTAAGCTTTAATCACTACGTTACAGCTGGGTATATTATTCTTTTGTGTGTAGTTTGATTTGTAAGACTGGCTGGCTGAGCTCTGATATCTCTGGCAGTTTCATCTAGATTGTAAATGCTTGAAGGTGTTGTTTCCTCACGTTTTCACATGTGATGATACATACAGAAAATATAACATTTTGTGGTATGCTGTGGTAAACGGGAGAGAATTTGAGTATGTTTGACTCAGAAGAAATGTATTGCATTTTCTTTATGATATTTATGTTTTACAAAATAAAATACAAAAGCTTTGGGGAAGATGGCAGTGGCAGCCTTGGAATTGTGCCGTTCGGATCCACTTCAAGAGAACCTGCTGTGAAGGCGCTTAACTGGCAGCCGCCACCTGTTCCGCCTGTTAGTAACGCGGCGGTACCGGGCAGAGGCCCGTTCTTCTGGGCTGCTCCCAGCTAGTGACCGGACACCCTGGGGGCCCTAGAGCTATGCTGTGCTAGTTTGATGGGGTCCTACTCTAGCAGATAATTTTTGCTTAGAGACTCCCCATTGACCCTGCCAAGACTCTCCTCTCAACAGCACTGCAGTCGGGTAGAAGTTCTAATTCTTCCTTTGCGCCTCTTTCACAGCTGTCAGAACTGCTCGAGGTCTGAGGCTCTCTTCACCTACTCCTGCTTCATCTCCCTCTGTATCCTTCAGAGACATTTTCTCCCCAAGAAATTTTTTGCACATCTCATCTGCTTCTCAAGATTTTAAACTGATGCAATAATACATAATGAATTTGTATGAAATTTGCAATTAAAATTCTTTTTTAAAAATGAGATATTTGAGTTTACCTCCCTAAATATAACTTTTGAATCTTAGATTTTGTGTTTGAAATGGTTTTATACAGTTTCTAATCAAGATTTTTAAAAGATAAGTCTATTCTTATCATGGTCAAAGTGGCTCACTCACTAAATGGTAGCAAATGGCAGAAAGAATTCATCACTTTTTGTCCACTTGACAGAACTCTTTTCTTAACTGATTTCAAGCAGCTTTTGTCTCTTTAAGTTATATGTCCTAAATACTATCATTTTATTAGTTTTCTTGCATTATCAAATGAAATTTTCTACAGTAGTCCCTTTCAAGTCTTGTGAATTTTTTGTATTATTTCAAAATAACATGAAGCCCTTGCACACAGCTATAGCTCTATTAGTCTTACTGGCAAGTCTTTAGGATTCAAATGAATACATGATTAACTATTACTAGTGAATCTCATTTACTCCATACTTTTTGAAACTCGCTGCCTTTTGCTTTGAACCTTTTGAAGTATAGGTTAGTATATACTTTATAGACTCGTGCTCATTTCTCTGTCTTTCTGCCTAGACTTTTATTCTTCTGATGCCTAGTTCAGACCCACATTTCACTCTGATGCTTTCTTTCCTTGGTGGAATCAACCTGTGTTGGCATGACTTATTTAAATGTTTATTGAGTGCATATTTTCTGCTATGTTCTGTGTATAAAATAGTGAACAAAAGATAAAATCTTGTGAATATGATAATAAATATAATTTAGGGTAAGCTTTTTCTTTCTGTAGTAGTTTAGCATTTGATTACATCTGAATATAATTTACATGTATACATCAACGCAGTTACAGTGTTAATTAGTCAAAAGAGTGAAGGCTTTTTATAACTATGTTTTAAGGTTCTTTTATTCCTCTTAGTATTTCCCCATGACACTTACTTGTTTTTAACAAGTACTGTGGATTAAGAATCTACTGAATCTTAAATATAAATTACAGCAGAGATATTCAGGAGTAGAGTCAATAGATTCCAAAACTATGGTAGCAATTTATTATCTTTTGAACTTATTTCGAACAGAAGAACTGTAGGGAAGAGACGGAATTGTCTTTCCCACTGGGTTTAACTATTGAGTTTAAGGCTTTGGTTCTCAACTTTCGTCATATATTGGAATCAGCTGGAGAGGTTTAAAAACCGCTGATGCCGTTGTCCCATCCTCAGAGTTTCTGATTTAATTGGTATGGGTGTGGCCAGCACAAAAATTGTAATGTGCAGCCAAGATTGAGAATCACTGCATTAGAAGATAATGACAATCAGCACTCTTAAGTTTAAAAAAAAATTGGCAGAAGGAATTTTTTAAACTGTATTAAGTAAGTATACTGAGAGATCCTGGGAACAGTGTCACCCCAGTAGCAATGAGGACGCATTCATTGAAGGAGTTCCCCGACTGGTCAAGTCTGAGAAACTTAGAGCATCAGAATAAGTAATTATAGTAATGAATTCTAACCCATTGAATAAAATAGAAATCCATTATACTTACATAGGTAAATAAATGGATAAATTGAAATTGGATTCCAGCCTCAAAGTGTTTCACAAAAAACTTCATTACAAAGAGGAAAGAAGAAATTTGATAGTGAAGAAATCTATCAGATACCATGTTATCAAGTAATCAAGTGAGCATTATCAGTAGTGTTGCAAAGCTTTGTACCACCTGACAGCATATAATGATGAAGGAAAACCATCACTTTAAAAACATTTCTCCCAAAGATTATAACCTGTATCTAATGATAAGAAGGTGTCAGACAGACCCATACTAAGGGATATTTTACAAATAGCTGGCCTGTAATATCTTATGCAGGATCATAGAAATCAAGGAAAGACTTGAGGGATTCTTCCATACTGGAAAAGACTTAAAGAGATATGACAGCTAAATGCAGTACATGATTCAGAATTGGGTTCTTTTGCCATAAAGGACATTATCTGTGCAATTGGCCCAACTTGGAGTCTGAGGCTTAGCTGGTGAAAATGTATCAGTATTTGTTTCCTGACTTTGATGATTGTGTTGTGATTAATGTAATCTTGTATGTAGAAAATGCAAAGCATGCCATTGTTTGGCAAATCACTCTCAGTAGTAGAAATGGTTTTATACAATTAGGAAAAAGTATTTATTGTACTGTTTTTGTAACTTCTCTGTACCGTTGAGATTGTTCAGGATAACCATGATTGTATAACTTGGAAATTAGAGAACTGTATGTGAAACTTCTCTTAGAATGTTAATTTTCTTAAGGGAAAATCATGGAAGTAGCAACGTAATTTATCTGAGACTTGTATCTTTCATGGAATACATTTTCCAGATAATCAAAGCTCTTTAAGTGCTAAAATGCTCTTTAACTGTTTTGATGTACTCTGTAGTTTTCTGCCCTTTAAGGCAGAGTATGATGAACTTGGTCTTGTCTGTTTTGGAGAACAAATAACCTAGTCTCATCGTTATCGTCTGAAGTAAGGCCTCAGCCTGGATCCGTAGCTGGTCTTCGGGGCTGGTCTGGTCTAGTCTGCGTCTTTCCTCTCAGCGCCTCGCTTTCAGCTCTGCCGATGTCATGGTGTGTGTATTTGATAATCTATCAGTCTCTTTCTAGTGTGTGACTTCTGCTGTCTCAAAAAACAAGCTCTACGCTTTTCCTTTTTTTTTTTTTTACTGTCATGTTAATAAAATTTAGATTAAGTATAGATATTTTATCATAGCGGTGTTGTTCTCATGTTGTTGTTTAGTAGCTAAGTAGTGTCCAACTCTTTGTGACCCCATGGACTATAGCCCGCCAGGCTTCTCTGTCTGTGGGATTTTCTAGGCAAGAATACTGGAGTGGGTTGCCATTTCCTTTTCCAGGGGATCTTCCCAACTCAGGGATCAAATCTGGATCTCCTGTGGGCGAATTCTTTACTGCTGAGCCACCAAGGAAGCTCCCCATTGTACCCATAGCATCCCTTTAAGTTTAATTCAGGATTATGGTTAGGTTTGAAAGAGTTATGAAAAATGACAAATCACTTGACTAGATGATTTTTCTCTCATTTTATGAGCTTTTCTTTGAATATAAGATGAATTGGATAATTTTACAATTATTTTTAAAATTTTTTGAATTTCAGAGCTCCAGAGATTATATTGGGGTTGCCATTTTGTGAAGCCATAGACATGTGGTCACTGGGATGCGTGATTGCAGAATTATTCCTTGGATGGCCTCTCTACCCAGGAGCCTTGGAGTACGACCAGGTAACAGAACTGTCACGAGAATCCAGTGGAGTTGGTAGAATGTATAGAAAAACAGTAGACTTTTAGGAATACGTTTCCCCAGGCATCCAATACATGTGAAACTCTTGTTAGAGTAAAATGGCGAAACCAGGGATCTTACGGAATTGAAATTCAAGATTTCAAAACAGAATTTGATTTTTAAAGTGTTTTCATAAACAAAGTTGTAATCCACATGCCTGAAAATCAGTTTTGTAAACCTCTTGGGAGAATTTTTTTTAGACCCAATTTTTATACTGTAGGTATATATACACAGGGCTGGACTGTGTCCATTTAAATAATAATGCTTTGCCTGGGTGACAGATTTTGGTGATGGATGCAGTGTCAGCCTGTCCCAAGAAATACAAAGCATCATAACTACTGGTCTTGAGCCAGCACCTTTTGTTGGTCTTAAATAACTCAGTCACCTTACCCCTCTTTAGTATTTTTCACTGTTTTTGATGGTGCTAAAAGTCTAGCTTAAGATTATTTGTAATGATTTTCCATAGAATCCAGCGAGTCACCTCATTACACACTTTTCATGGTGGTTTTCAGGTATATTCATTAGTTTTTATAAGCTACTAGACAATATTGTTTGCTATTCTCTTGGTTTTCATTACCAAGATTGTCACTTGAAGTACTTGTCTTCTTCACTTTTTGAAAGAGTTTTATAGCATGCCTCCCTTATTAGAAAGAGATATATATTCAACTCATATTTTAGTGAAAAATGTTAGTCAGCATTAACAAGTTACATAAATTTTGTTTGGCTTATATTTCTATTTAAATGATATACTATTTAACTTTTAGATACGAAAAAACAGGAAGTAGAACATTTTAAAAGCATGCATGACATAACTAGCAAGATAGCTGATTGAGTCTAGCTTTCTACATAAAAGGGGAGATGCTGCTGCTACTGCTGCTGCTGCTAAGTCGCTTCAGTCGTGTCCGACTCTGTGTGACCCCGCCAGGCTACCCCGTCCCTGGGATTCTCCAGGCAAGAATACTGGAGTGGGTTGCCATTTCTTTCTCCAGTGCATGAAAGTGAAAGTGAAGTCGCTCGGTTGTGTACGACTCTTAGCGACCCCATGGACTGCAGCCCACCAGGCTCCTCCATCCATGGGATTTTCCAGGCAAGAGTACTGGAGTGGGGTGCCATTGCCTTCTCCGGATGATTTTTAGAGTCTCAGCAACATTTAAGTCACTAAATTAACTACCTCTCAAAAGGGGATATAGGTAGTTAATTTAGTGACTTAAATGTTGCTGAGACTCTAAAACTCATTTAATATTAATTATTAGGTGTTATTGTTAACTTTAATCTCCTCCTCTTCCAAAAACTTTCTACTCATGAAACTTCTTTTAGGCTAGGGTTTTTGTTTGTTTGTTTTTAAATTCTCTAACTTTCCCTCTCCCTGTTCAACATACCTCTTAAAAGACCACTTCTGTAAAAATTTCCATAGATTTTTACCTTCTTTCATTTTTTAACCCAATCATTAACTTTGATTCAGATGCCAAGCTAACTAGTTTTGAAAGAATTAATGATCTGGTTGAAAAGTCCCATAATGCCTTAGCTGCTGAAGTATTGCGGAACCTGTCAAATGCTGGGAATACACCTTTGGCTTGTGGACCACAAAGTCATGGCATGCATAGTACTCTGGAACAGGACACCATCTAGTGGAAGTATAATTGCTATTTTACTCTGAATTTGGACCTTCTAGTTGGTCTTGGACAACTCATCTTGATACTGAAAAGGACTCTATAAATTCAGTTTTTCTAAAATCTATAATACACTAAAAAAAACCAAAAGTGAGAAAAAAATTATCTGATTCAGATTAACAGTATTTTCAGAATGTGTATTATTTTAATTCCAAAAGGTCATAATAATTGAAAAGTTATTAGCATACAGCATCAATAGTTATACAGTTATCAACCCAGTATTTTAAAAGTTATTTTCCAAAATAAATGTATGCAAACCAATAGGAATGATGATTTTGTTGTTGTTCCAGTCTTAGCCTTCATACTCATTTTCAAATATGATGCTTGCTTGGTTTTGATAAATGCCTGTTTTCAGAGCTAGGCTGAAATAGAAGGGCTATCCCTTGTCTTCCTAATTTGAAGTTTTATTTTTTATCCTAAATTGTTTTGGACTCTGAAATGCATTTTTGCATTAAAATGTTCACCTGAGTGGAATTTTGTTGTTGTTGTTGTTGTTTTAACTTTATTTATGTGGTTGAATTTCATAAAATTTCCTCAGCTCCCTGGATTATGATCATCTAATCAGGATGTGAAAGGGCATGCCTCTCTCTGTTACCTGTTTGCTATTCTAGGCATCAGCTACTGTGATATACTTGGATACCCAGTTGGGGCGTTATTGCTATTTATTTTATTTTTTACTTATTTTTTGCCTTTCAGTGGCAATGCAGTGGGTAATAGTAGTAACATTACTAATTAATACTTATTCAATTATTTTATGTGCCAGAAACTGTCAACACGTTAACTCATTTAATATTTACAACAACCCTATGAGGTTTTATAGATGAGGAAGCCAAAGTGTGGGAAAGTTTAATAACTTGCAGGTTTAATAACAGCTATGCAGTTAGCAGTCGACTGCCTCTACACTACCTCATGGATAATGATACTTCAGGGCAATAAGCATCCAGCTGAACCCTGCTCCAGTCTGCCCTGACTCCCTGGCACTAGCCCTCTTCTGGACTCCACCTCCACCCTGCCACTGCCAATCTGCTCCTCGCTCAAAGAGGGTTTTCACTGTCTTTATATTAGTTTCTCAAATTCATCAACCTCCTATGGTATTCTGTCTCCAGGTTTGAGCTCTAGGGAAGGAGCCAGCAGCCTCTGCTAATTTATCATTTTCCCCTGTGATAACATCTTGTACAAATATTTCTCTCTCAAATTGTATGTTGTACTAGATATTCTTCTTCTGTTTTGCTTTTAATAATAACATTGCTTTTAACAACAGGAGTGTTCTTATATTACAAATACATCAGTATTGATTATAAAGAGCAGAAGCCCAGCCAATTAGTTTGGAAATTCAATTCATCACAAACACAGAAATTCTATATTTTGTATCCCTTGCAGCAGCTTCAAAATATTATAAGTCAAAGTTGTCTTCTTTTGAACCAAAAAAAGGGAGACAACTATAACATAAGTAGAGATTTATAGTGCATTTTTTTCTGTAATTGATAGAGAAAGTAGATAGAAAAAAATCGGTAAGAATATGAATGATCTGAACACATGATTAACCAAGCTGAACTGCTAATACAGGCATAGAGCACTACGCCCAATACAGCATGCAAAAGTGCAGGGGACATTTATTTTAAGTGCATGTGAAACATTTACAAAAATAAAGACTTCTATGAATGTGTTGTAATATGTCTTTCTTAACCCTTGTTGATAATGTCTTTCATGGAATCTTTATTTACCATTCTAACCCAAAGTTTTTTTCCAGAGGAGGTGAAAGAGAGTTAACAGTATACCTATAGTTATATACTTCAAGGCCAAATTTGAGTCACTAGGAAAAACTATTCAGATTATTCTAATTCTTTATTATGAGCTTTCTGTTCTGTTCCTTTGACCATGTGTCATCTCTTGAAGTCTTTCCAAGGCAATTACTTCTTTGAATTTTAGATTCTACAACTTGCCATTGACCATTTTATACATTATATTTTTCTCATATGCATTTGTTTCTGTTTGTACACAATTGTATGTACTGTGTTTGTTTAGAGACGGCTGCCTCATGAATTGGTACTGTGCTTTGGATCCCTTCCTGTCTTTATTGTAGGCATACTGTCTGACTAGTGCTTTATGTACTGAATTTGATTTATATTTACTGGGAAAATGTCAATATCATTCAGGAAATTAAATACTATTTTTATGGATGAATGGCAGTATTTACTTGATAAATGTTGATTGGTCTTACAGAATGTTTGTTAGAGTTTAGATAGAACCATATCCATGATGGCTAAAAGCCTGAATTTATATTCAAATTTTATTACACTTGGTAATATCAAATTATATCTTATGTAAGAAAAATAAAGCTCCCTATTTCAATTCCAGAGTGGGGTGAGAATCTTCAAGGAATTCTATGTCATCAAGCTATTCAGGACTCAAAGAGCCTTTCTCAAGTAGGCGCAAATAAGAGTTCATTTATTTGTGTGTGGTGGTGGTGGTTTAGTCACTAAGTCATGTCCGACTCTTGTGACCCCATGGACTGTAGCTGCCAGGCTCCTCTGTTCATGGGATTCTCCAGGCAAGAATACTGGATTGGGTAGATATTTCTTTCTCCAGGGGAGCGTCTCGACCCAGGGATTGAACCCTAGTCTCCTGCATTGCAGGCAGATTCTTTACCAGCTGGGCTGTGAGGGAAGTCCCATTTATGTGTGGACTATCACATACATCCAAGAATGAGCTTTACTGTGACTGGATTTTTTGAAGTCTGGATTTGAAAGTGGTTTTGGATTCACAGCAACACTTAGAAGAATTAGTAGGCACTGGTAAAATCTCACTTTGGTGCTAGATCATGAGTATAATTAAGCTGCTCTGTAAGTGCGTTTATCTGTTCTGATTCTGACTTGCTCCTCATGTTTTCTGCTTACTCCGGTTGTGTTAGCATAGTCATCAAACTTTAGCTCTGCTTTATGCCCTTCAGCTCATCCTCCAACAGTGTCTGGAGTTTCTTAGTTTATGTTTCTGACATTGTAAATCTGATTTGCTTAGCTTAATTCTAGTTGAATTACAAGGCAAAGTCTAGTCCCTGCCCTTCATCCACTGGGGATGGGAGGGGCAGATAGGTGGAACAAGTTCTCTCTCTTCAAATGACTGGCAGGCATTAGGACCAAAAATAAACTTGCCGGTTCGTTTGCTGGTTTTTTCAGTGCTGTCTCTACTTCTAAGGTATATTAACTGCTCTGTTGGGTTCTCTTAGCACTTTGCTTTCTTCTGTATATATAATGGCACTTCCTAGTTTAATTGCATATTATGGGCTTAAATATTTATCTGTTTTACTGAATTAATGCTGTTGAAGAGTGACACCATATTCTATTAATCTGCATGTCTTTGTCATAATAAATGCCCTGTGTATGTTTATTGAAATTGATATGTTGACCACCTTCCCTACTTTGAGAGACTCTGATGCAGCATCTGGGTACTTTTCATTTTCTTGTCCCATAAAACAAGGAACTCAGGCACTTGGGTTGCTGAGTTAGGGAAAGGCACTGCACTTTAATGAAATGAAACTCATTTGTAAGGTAAAGATTTTAATTATCATTTTGTGTAAAATTGGGGATACAAATATACATGAACATAGACTTGTCAGGAGGCACATAGTCTAGCAGGGAAAACTGATGTGTAAAATTAGTTGTTTTGTGTTATAAATGCATTAAAATTGCTATATTCTAGGTGTGGTGGTAGCACAGAAGAAGATGATTGCCTCTGTTTTGGTTAGGGATAGCTTTACAAAGGAGAATTTCTTGAACTGAGTCTTGAAGAAGGAATAGTACAGGATTAGCACATTGGCTTAGTGAAGTGGCAAGGAGGGAGAGGGACTGGGGCCTGATGGGCAGGAGTCAGAGAGCAATCTCGGGCGTGCAAGGTTCAGCACGTGCGGAATGTGTGAAGAGCTGGGAGGAGATAAAGCGGGGTGGGGGGCAGCGGGACTTGTACGCCACAATTAGATTTGGAATCCGGCCTGTAGGCAGTAAAGTTACTTTATACAGAGGAGTAACAATCAGATTTGCATTTTACCAAAATAGCTGTTACAATTTCTTGTTCTTGGCAATGTGAATAATGAATCAGGGATGAGTGGATGGGGTTGGGGACTGCATGGACTGTAGCCCACCAGGGTCGTCTGTCCATAGGATTCTTCAGGCAGAAATACTGGAGTGGGTCGCCATTTCCTTCTCCAGGGGATCTTCCCAACCCAGGGATCCAACGCTTGTCTCCTGCATTGGCAAGCAGATTCTCTACCCCTGAGCCACCAGAGAAGCCCATTAGCGGGGCATGTAGACTACTTAGGAGGTTGTAGACTGTGAGACTGTGTAACTAGAATTGAAGAAGACCTGAAAGGGGAATCGAGAGGGGGGATACGAGTTTTGGTTGTTGGGAAGAGGGTGATGTGGGAGAGGTACTTGTCAGGCATCAATTTCAGGTTTCTGATTCAGGTATTGTGACAGTGATCACCAAAGGGGAAATACCTGAGGTTTTAACAGGTTTAAGAAAAATTAGTTTAGAATGTATTCACTTTGAGGTACCGAAAGGCCTTCCAGATGGAGAGTTTCACTTAAGCAGTTAGATCTCCAGAGCTACAGATAAATAGACATAGAACTAGAGATAAAGCTATGGAGGAAGGCAATTAAAGAGTACCAAGAAGTAGGAAGACAACTAGAAAAGAATGATGTGGAAATGAAAGGAACAGTTGTTTAAGTGAAAATAGCTAATAGTGTTAAAGTAAGATGAGGTTTAATATTCAACTATTAAATGTTTCAGTTAATGACAGGACATCACATCGTTTTGTGAGGGTAATAGAGTTCTAATTGTTGTGTGTTGAGCTTAAATGAAAAGGAAACTACAGATTATTATTTTAAGATTTACTCAGTTAAATGTTTCAAATAGTTAAGGGAGTTTTTTGTTTTTAGGCTGAAAGAGATTAAACATTTTTGTAGGTTGAGGGCAAAAATCTCATAGAGAAGAAGAAATAGAAGATGCTGGAGAGGATAGAATAGTTGTCTTCTAGGTTTAAAGAAAGAACCCTGTGTTTTCAAACACGATTTCAAGGGGTTAACCTCTGTTTATTTCCTGTGCTGCCCAGTTGTTAAGTTGGGGAACAGATATTATAGGGGGAACAGTTATTTTAGGGCCAACTATGTATCAGACACTGTCATGGGTGTATATGTAAGGAAACAGAACAAAGTCCTTCCTGCTTCTACTGCAGAGTGGATAAGGAAATACAAGGTAGATATGCAGAATGTCAGCTGGTAAAAAGCACTGTGGAGAAAAATACAACAGAGAAGGGGAGGTGGGGGTACTGAAGAGGGGAGAGCCTGTCCTTATTTATTGGTGGGTCATGGAAGGCCTCAGAAATAAGGTGACATTTGAGCTGAGAGCTGAAGGAAGCAAAACGCAGCCATACAGGTGCGTGGGGGAAGAGTGTTCAAACAGAATGATATTAACTTCAGAGGCCCTGAGGCTGGAGCTTTTCAGTGTCCTTCTGAGAGAGCTCATCTGTGCTTGTGTCTCTTCCCCTACTGACCCAAGCCCACATAGGTCATGACATGGATGCATGCATGCCTTCCAGTGTTCCCATAGTCCTGATTTACCCAGTCAGGTTAACGTGTCACTGAGTCAAGTAGCTTGTCAGTTTCCTGTGTAGATTTCTTCAGTTTCCCCAGTGGCTTCCGAATATTACCTCTGAGATTAAAACCCAAACTTAACCTGTCGCTAAAACCCTTTGCCTACTAGATCAGTTTCGTCTCTTGCCATTTCGCTCTTAGTGAACCTCAGTCTCTTAATGTGTGGATATATTCTTTTTATTTTCCATATTATAACCTTGACAGTGTTACTTGCTCAGTTGTGTCTGACTCTGCGATCCCATGGACTATAGCTGCCAGTCTCCTCTCTCTCTGAGATTTCCCAGGCAAGAATACTGGAGTAGGTTGCCATTTCCTTCTCCAGGGTGTCCTCCCGACCCAGGAATGGAACTCGCGTCTCCTGCGTTAGCAGGTGGATTCTTTGCTGTCTGAGCCACCAGGGAAGCCTTATATCATAATAGGTCATATTTCTCCACTCCTTCAGGTCTAACAAACTTTTGTTCTTTATTGCCTGATTTGAGCAGAACTTTATATGACTACCGTTATTTTATGCGTCTCTTCTTTGCCTTCTCATGAGGCATGCCTTTATTATACCTGTATTACATATATTACACTGCCTTATAATTGCTTACTTGCATCTTCTCCACTAGAGTAAGAGACAGAGGTTCAATTCCTGGATTGGGAAGATCCCCTGGAGGAGGGCAAGGCAACTTACCCCAGTACTCTTGCCTGGAGAATCCCATGGACAGGGGAGCCAGGCAGGCTACAGTCCATAGGGTCACACGACTGAAGTGACTTAGCACACACGCAGACTGATTTCTTAGGGTACACACTCTATATCATTTAATTCTTGACCTAACATCTAGCTCAGTGTCTGATATATTATAGCTATTCAATTAATGTCTTAATGCAATAAAAGAATAACTTTCCTCTTCTGTAAATTATCTTTCAGATTCGATACATTTCTCAGACTCAAGGTTTACCAGGAGAACAGTTGTTAAATGTGGGTACAAAATCTACAAGATTTTTTTGCAGAGAAACAGATCTCTCCCATTCTGGTTGGAGATTAAAGGTAACTCACTTAAAAAAAGTATTTAGAAAAACAGTTTTCTAAGATGCCTTATGTACATGGATAATACTCTCTGTGCCTATTCTTATTTTATTACATTTGTTTCTTTTGAGTTTTCTTTTTTCCCATCCCCCAATACCTCTTTTAATAAGGAGAGTCTTTTCTGAATAGCTTAGCTCATTCTCTAACCTGGCAACACAATTAGTAATGTTTTTTAAATAGTTTAAAAAATTTTATGTGTATCATTTTGAGTTCTTCCCTACCCAGCTCTACATTTATCAAGCTTTATGGGACAGGGTTGAACCTAACCACTTACGCTGTAACTCAAGTATGTAATTTATTCCCAGGATCAGTAAATCCTTAATGATTAACTTTAGTAATTTTGTTAGGGAATTTATCTATGTGTGTGATTTTATGTATATATTTTTTGACCTGAACCTGAATGTCTCATTTTCTGTAAACTTTTAAAAATTGTTTTGATAGTTATTCTTTTGAAACTACTACTTGCCTTAGAATGTTCAGTATATTAGACTAAATGTGCCAGAACTGAAGAGATAAAAGAATTTACAAATGGGAGTAATAAGATGTTTTCCTTCTCTGATAAATTCAATAAGACACTGGAAGAACATGAGGCAGAGACAGGAATGAAGTCTAAAGAAGCCAGAAAGTACATATTCAACAGCCTGGATGATATAGTGCATGTGAGTACCACAGCCACATTTGCCAATTTTCATGCATATAAACTGGTGGACTTGAATGCCAAGAATGCCAAAACACGTAATCACTGTCTACATGACAGAGTGCTTGCTATTTTTAAGCTTTTCAAATGAAATTGATTCTAAGGTTTCAGAAACTAAATTTCATTCATCTTTATCAAATATTTTTGATTTGTATTATCCTGTTCTTCAGTATTTTCTTTAAAAAGGAAAACCCTCACAAAGATACTTTTTTAATTTACATCTCTCTAGAATTGAATGTTTGTTTAGTTAAAGCACTCCCCCCCCCGTTTTGAATGCTTTTTGATACCTCAAAATATTTTTGAGATGTGTTCTTTCTTATTTGAAAATAATTGTAGTTCTTTGTTCTTTCCTGTGTTGAGGTGTTGGGTTGTTTTTTTTGTTTTTTTTGAATTGTTAGACTTTAACATATACTGTGGTGTATAGCTTTTTTTTATTCGATGTCTTGAAATTTTGATATTGCAGGTGAACACAGTGATGGACTTGGAAGGAAGTGATCTTTTGGCTGAGAAAGCTGATAGAAGAGAGTTTGTTGGTCTGTTGAAAAAAATGTTGCTGATTGATGCAGATTTAAGAATTACTCCAGCTGAAACTTTGAACCATGCTTTTGTTAATATGAAGCATCTTCTTGATTTCCCTCATAGCAACCAGTATGTTACTTTAAAATCTTTTAAAATGATTCTGAAGAAATGATAATGCTGTCTATAGTAAACCAGTTTGTTAGAAAAATGATTCAGTTTCTTCATTAAACATAAGTAAACTGAGTCAAAAGAGGTTAAGCTAACTCGAGCAAGTTCACATAGACAGCAAATTGCAGAGTAGAACTAGAGTGCAAATCTAAATCGCAGCCCAGTGTTCTTTTTCCACAGTAGCATGCTGAAAGTGACTGAGTGATATCACTATTCTTACCTTAACGACTGAACATATTTATAATTAAACAAAGTGTTGTTTTTCCTCCAATTTTGAGTCCTGCAAACTCCAAATTGAAAAACTCCTTTTTTCAGTTTCTCTTCACCTATTTGCTTTTCTCCTCCATTCCCCCGCCCCTGTTTCCTCTCTTTCTTGTGGAAGGAGGTTTTTTAATGGGTTGGTGGAGAAGAATGTATGCCCAGATTGAAAAGGGGGTCACAAATTATAGTGTGCTTACCAAAATGTTCTCACTGTTGCTTTACTGTGTCAAGAAAATGTTTCAGATAGAAGCATATGCTTCTTGCATATTATAGGATCTCCTGGTAGACATAGTGTTGGAAATCTGCAGATTGAGTGTAAGCCATAGACTTTTTTTCCCTTTAAAAATAATTTTTAATCTTAAACTATTCTAAACATTAAAAAAATAATATGACCATTACTGCTCACTTTTTCTTTTGCAGTGTAAAGTCCTGTTTTCATATTATGGATATTTGTAAGTCCCATCCAAATTCATGTGATGCAAATAATCACAATAAAACTTCACTTTTAAGACCAGTTGCTCCAAGCAGTACTACTAATCTGGCAGCAAATTTTACTAAAATTGGCACATTAAGAAGTCAGGTAAGATATTTGGTCATTTTTGCTTCTCTTTTCTTTAGCAATTAATCATTTTGCTTTTGAAATATACATACATTTCCATATCAGCACTTCCAAGTGCCGATGAGGTCTTACTATGGCTTTTCTATTAAATCTCTAATATTTCATGGTAACAGTTGGAACATATCCACTCAAATTTATTGTTTTCCTTGACCTTTTATTCTGTCAATACAATCTACTGTCTTTTCTATATCTCAAGTCTATAAAAAGTAGACGTCAGTAAGATCAATTTCTGGGTCCATCTTTATCATAGAATTATGGTTTTTAAAAAATGCATCTGATTTCTACTTATAAAGCATGTGTACACAGTTATTAGAAGCGTGCTCTGTCTAATGAGTGCCACGCCCGTCACCTGTTCTAGGCGTTAACCACACCTGCTCATTCAGCTGTGCGCCATGGGATTCCTCTGCAGGCTGGAACCGCTCATTTTGGTTGTGGTGATGCTTTTCAGCAGACACTGATTATCTGTCCTCCAGCTATTCAAGGTATTCTTTTATTTAAATTACACTTTGAGTTTTGGCATTCATTATTTTAAAATAAGTTTAGACATCTATTCATTAGATATACTGCCTGGGTTTTGTTACATTTAATGCTATATTTACATTTAATTTAAGCTGGTCAGTAGCCTTTAAACCACTGATACTCATTAATTGACTGGAGTTCCATTGTAGTCATCATTAACAGAATGGATCATATGATAGTTGTATTTTCTGTAGAGTCTAGCAGATAAAATATTTTAGTAGGAATTAATGAACTGGGAAAGCTGTGGATTGTCCTCTGCTGGGTAAAACTGCTCCAGGTATTCAGGTAAAATACTTAACATCTGTGTGTCATCTCTAGACATTACCGTGACTAAAAGGCTCAGATCTTTATGTTTTGGCCAAAGGATTTCTTTCCTAAAATATTGTAGTCTTGTTCTTTACCCATAGCTTAGTTTTTTGTTTTTTTAAATATTGATTTTTATCAAATTGCCCTTATTTAGTTAAAAATATCAAATCTTCAAATGAAATAATGACAGAATACCTTTGAAGAGGCATACATTCTCACACTGAGGAACTTCTTTGTGGTAAGAGAATGATAGCAGTGAACTTTTTGGCTGGAATAACTAGAATAAAGTCCTCTTTCCTAGGTCCTTTACTAGCATCTTGTCCCTCTAGGCTATGATGTCTGTATCTTAAAATCAAGGGATTGATTTAAAATGGGCCTGAAAGGATTGTCTGAAGTGTTGTAATGCTGTTAATAATAAGTGAGAGCTCTTGGTGCTAAGTCAGGATGCCTGGGACCTAGTTCTTGTTTTCTCTATTTGCTCTGCCATCCCAGACGAGTCTGTTATCTTGCTTCAACCTTAGTCAAAGAAAATGGATGAAATGGCTACTCTCTTGATCATTTCCAGATGTAATATTTCTGGATTCTGAAGGTGATATTTTAAATATTTGTTTGATTTAAGGATATGTGCAACTTTTTGAAGTTTTTATTTTAATCTCCTGCACAGCATCTAAAAAGCACTAAGAATGGTTTGTTGACTTGCTTGACTAGTAATGAGAGGTGTGAAAACGTGGCAGCTCTTCAGCTGCTTTGGTTCTCCCAGGGTGGCTCCAGTCTGTTGGCTGTGACAGTGTCCCCTGGCTTATGCGGTAATAAAAATACCTATAGCATATTGTCAGCACTCTCAAAGATGCTGTTGTGTTTCTTTGTTTTTCTTCAACTGTTATTATAACAATTTTGAACATATAGAGAAATTCAAATAATAGTAATACCTTCTACTCTAGATTCAACAAGTATTAATATGTTATATTTATTCTCTCTATTATACACACTGTTAATAGTAAGTCATAGATGTTTTTTCTAAACACTTGAGCACACAAAACTGATGTTTTTTTTATTCAATCAGTTACTACTTAAGTGGTATCGTGACAAATACATTTTCATATAGAGGTGTTTAATCTGTACTAATAGATTGTTGCCTCCTTGGTGACTCAGTGGTAGAGGATCCACCAGCAGTGCAGGAGACATGGGTTTGATCCCTAGATTGGGAAGGTCCCCTGGAGGAGGAAATGGCAGATCCCCCCAGTCTTCTTGCCTGGGAAATCCGTGGACAGTGGAGCCTAATGGGCTACAGTCAGACAGGACTTAGTGACTAAACAACAAAAAATACATTGTTAGGTTCTATCTCTTCCGTGTACCAAAATTAATTTGGGGATTGCCTTCTACCTACAGTGTGGTGTATTTCATTCAAATTAGGAGTAGCAGGAAATTCTCTGGGGGTCCATGGTTAGAATTCTGGGCTTTCGCTTCTTGGGGCCCCTGGTTTGATCCTTGGTGGGTAAATTAAGATCTTGCAAGCCATAATACATTAACAGCTGTGAGTGGTTCATAACAAGGATAACAGAGGAAAAGGAGATATTCTCCCACTCATTAACTCATCAGATGTCAAGAACAATAGTTTGGGAATTAATAATAAGACAAAGCAAAATATTTGTTCGCTTACTGAACTAATAGGTGCGGTTGCAGCAGCATAACAGGCAGGCTTTATAATATGTTGTCTTGTTGTTTCTTATCTTAGTATAGTGGCTGCTTAGAAAGGAGTTTTCCGTCTAATCCATTTTGGCATCTCTGTAGAAAATCCCAGTGTTGGTCTTCCTACCTCTTTATCTCATAATGTGCCAGTCTATTTTGAAGATGAATGCAATTGTCCAGTGTTTTGAACATTCTTTGGCATTGCCTTCCTTTGGGATTGGACTGAAAACTGACCTTTTCCAGTCCTGTGGCCACTGTTGAGTTTTCCAAATTTTCTTATGTATTGAGTGCAGTACTTTAATAGCATCATCTTTTAGGATTTTAGATAGTTCAGCTAGCTTTGTTCATATTAATGCTTCCCAAGGTCCACTTGACTTCACACTCCAAGATGTCTGGCTTTAGGTGAGTGACCACACCACTGTGGTTATCACGGTCATTAAGACCTTTTTTGTATAGTTCTGTGTATTCTTGCCGTCTCTTCTTAATATCTTCGGCTTCTGTTAGGTCCTTGCTATTTATTTCCTTTATTGTGCCCATCTCTGCATGAAATGTTCCCTTGATATCTCTAATTTTCTTGAAGAGATCTCTAGTCTTTCCCATTCTATTGTTTTCCTCTATTTCTTTGTACTCATTTCACATGCTGGCAAGGTAATGCTCAAAATCCTTCAAGCTAGGCTTCAGCAGTATGTGAACGAAGAACTTTCAGGTGGATAGGCTGGATGTTAAAAATGCAGAGGAACCAAAGATCAAATTGCCAATATCGTTTGGATCATAGAGAAAGCAAGAGAATTCCAGAAAAACATCTATCTGTGTGCTTCATTGACTATGTGAAAGCCTTTGTGTGGATCACAACAGACTATGGAAAATTCTTAAAGAGATAGGAATACCAGACCACTTTACCTCTCTCCTGGGAAACTTCTATGCAGGTCAAGAAGCAACGGTTAGAACAGGACATGGAACAACAGACTGGTTCAAAATTGGGAAAGGCTGTGGCTTATTTAACTTCTTTACGGAGTACATCATGCAAAATGCTAAGGTGGGTGAATCAAAAGCTGGAATCACGATTACCAAGAGAAATATTGACAACCGCAGATATGCAAATGATACCACGCTATTGGCAGAAAGGGAAGAGGAACTAAAGAGTTTCTTGATGAGGCTGAAAAGGAGAGTTAAAAAGCTAACTTAAAATACAATGTTTAAAAAATTAAGATCATAGTATCTGGTCCCATCACATCATGGCAAGTAGACAGGGAAAATGTGGAAACAGTGACAGATTTTCTTTTCTTGGGCTCCAAAATCACTGTGTATGGTGACTGCAGCCATGAAATTAAAAGACACTTACTTGCTCCTTGAAAACTGACAAGCCTAGACAGTGTATTAAAAAGCAGAGACCTCACTTTGTCAACAAAGGTCCATACAGTCAAAGCTGTGATTTTTCCAATAGTCATATACAGATGTGAGAATTGGACCATAAAGAAAGGTGAATGTCGAAGAACTGATTGATGCTTTTGCATTGTGGTGCTGGGGAAGACTTTTGAGAAGTCCCTTGGACAGTAAGGAGATAAAACCAGTCAATCCTAAAGGAAATCAACCCTGAAT